>OY720429.1:93264575-93486593 GCA_963082735.1 Pocota personata
ATTCTTTTGCTGCGGTGGTATGGAAATCACACCGTCATGCATCTTCATGCACCTTCCCGCATACCCTTTTATACTTCAACACCTCGTTCGTTTCCATGTCACAACACACGATGAGAAAAAGAACTTTTCTGACATGAGCGAACGGCGTGAGGAAAAAGAAAAAGCTTTATTTGTGGTACTTATTCTGTCTGCCAGGACAAAAAAATGCTTAATTTTTTTATATGGGAGTGCGACATCTGGGTAATTTATTATCTGTGCTAAAAGCTTAAGTTTTCTGAACCCACACCCAACATACCTACTGGTCATTTTGATTGCAGGAACTTCAAACACCGTGTATTCATATTGTAGCATAATAATAACTACGCCCCCTAAAAATATGACGCAACAAATTCCGAAGTGACTTTTCATTCTGGCAGAATTTTGGTTCAAACTGTCCTTTCATTCGAGGTTCGTGTCTGGAACGAAGTCTCCACAGCTCATGTCAACGAAAGAGACGAATAATATCAGGGATAAAAGGGAATTATAACTGCAAGAATTATTTCTCTTGTTCCAGTGGTCGAAGAATTTGCTAGAAGCTTCTGGCTATCAGAAACTTCTGCTATATAAGGACAGATGGCGATTGAGAAAGCAGCAGTAGTTGTTAAACTGTGGCGAAGAGATTAGAAAAGTGATAATGGGCGAAGTTGTAATCTTGTGATAAATTGAAAGTTGAGATTTAACAAGAAGAAGTAATTAGTTTGGATTTGTGAATTAAGTAGAAGAAAGGAGATAAGTGATTAGAGAGGAAAGAGACATTGTAAGAAAAGAATTGCGAAGAATAGTATAGTGTGAACCTGAATTGTTCTATAGACTAGAAAATAAAGAAATAATTTCACAGAATATTGTTTTATCTACTCGAGCCGTAGCCCGCATATTACATTGGTGTCAGAAGCGGGATAAAACTTATTCTGTGAATAACTATTTCCGTGGTGTGAAATTGCACAAGCAAAAAAAAAAAAAAAACGATTTCTGTGTTGAGTTAATTAGTTGCGCAAAATGGGTCGCAAATTGGGAAAACTAACTATAACTCAACTAAAGGCAGAACTCAGTAAGCGGAACCTCGACACAACTGGGGCAAAAGATGCACTACTGATTCGTCTGGAAGAAGCAGGAACGCAGGAAGGTGAAAATCCGCACGACGTAGAGTTTGATGTGGAAGAGGAACCAGCAAGTACAGCAGCCGACCCGGGTATAACAAGTCTGCTCCTGCAACTTAAGTTAGTCATGGACGAACAAAAGAAAGCAATAGAAGATCAAAGGAATTCTCTAGAACTTAAGCTGGACGAACAAAAGAAAGCAATGGGCGACCAAAGGAATTCTCTAGAACTTAAGTTGGATGAACAAAAGAAAGCAATGGATGAACAAAAGAAAGCAATGGACGAACAAAAGAATTCTCTAGATGCTCTGGAAAGTAAACTTGATGAGCAAAACAAGAACTTGGAATCCAAATTCGAAGTGATCGAAGAGAAAATCGAGAAGGTCGAGACGCAACTCGAAAAAGTCGAAACCAGATTCGATGAAAATTTTGAGAAACATGAAACTCAGTTCGGGAAGATAGAGACTCAGTTTGAAAAAGTGGATACGCAATTCGAGATAGTAGGAAAGCAAGTTGAAAATCCTGCTAAGGAGCTCAGCAACGTGAAGAGACAGAAAGCACGGGAATATTCCACTGACGGTCTGAGAAGAAAGGAGATGCAGCCTCCTATCTTCGATGGTCAAACATCATGGCCAATTTATAAAAGGCAATTCGAAGCGGCCGCAATGACCAATAGCTGGGACGATGAAGAGAAGTCCATTGCACTCACACTTGCACAGAGGGGTCCAGCTGCGGAGCTATTGCAGACCATCCCGGAAGATAAACAGCAGAACTACGATTCTCTGGTTCAGGCGATCGAGATGCGGTTTGGGGATGAACACATGCAGCAGGTGTACAGGGTTCAGCTGCGTAGTCGAGTCCAGAAAAGGGGGGAAACGCTCCAACAGTTGCAAGCGGATATAGAGCGACTAGCCCATCTTTCATACCCTAAAGCCGGTGAGGAGCTTATCAACGAAATGGCGGTGGAAGCTTTTATTCAGGCCATAGAGGACAGACAACTGCAAATGGCTGTAAGGATGGCTGAAAAGCGAACACTCCCCGAGGCATTGGCATTCGCTTTGTCAATGAAGGCTGCGGACCAAGCATACCAGGGAATACACCGTGTCAGGGAAATGTCCGTCGTGGAATGCTCATGCCAGAGAACAGCCGTCATGGATGAAAACAGAGCTCGCGGAAGTCAAATCCGTTGCTGGAATTGCAACCAAACCGGACACCTACAACGGCAGTGCAGAAGTACACATAGACGAGGGAATTGTCCACATTGCGGAAGTAGGAGAAGCAGAGAGGAAGCATCTGGCTGTCAGTCAGACTTCCCAAAACCAGCAGTCGGGAAATGCGTAAGGACCAACTTCGCGGGTCAGAAGTTGGTTACTGGAATCGAGGCCCCCAGGACCACCATTCAAGTTTCGCAAACCAAACGGGGTAACAAGAGCCTGACAGTGGAGGCACTAATCAACAAGAAGAAGTGCGTAGCCACCATCGACACAGGTGCCACCGCCTCCATTGTAAGAAGAGATATCGTCAAAGGCTCCTGGCTGCACAACACCAACAGCTACTGCCTGAAGACTGCAACAGGGGAAATGGCGAAGGTATTTGGAGAAGTTCGTCTTACGATTACTCTGGCAGGACTGACGTTCTCCCATGCGTTTCTGGTGGCAGACATATGCGACGAGTGCATCATCGGAATAGACTTCATGAAAGCAAATGAAGTAATCTTAGACATCGGGATGCAAGTACTGAGGTATCGAAATGTGGAGATTCCGATGGTGTACTTAAACGAGAATGCCGTAACTCTCAGGACAGTCATCAGCAAAGACGAAGTTTTGCCGCCTTCTTGAGAGACAATCATTTGGACGAAGCTGGAAGGTGATCTTGGAAGCCACCGATTCTACATAGTAGAACCAGACCCAGAGAAGAATTCTCAAGACTACGTCGTGGGAAAGACGTTAGTCGAACCAAAGAACACCATGGTTCCAGTGAGAGTTTTGAACACAAGACCACACACTGTCAAACTAAGGCGAGGGGAGGTGACTGGAAAATGCACGCCGATTACCGCCGTCGCAACAATATCTGAACATGATGCTCCAAAACCTCTCCCATTACCTTGGACAGCGGAAACGAGAGAGACGATTCTCCAGTCCAGTGACCTGAATCAGGAGCAGCGAACTATGGCAGAGAATCTTATCAATGAGTACGCTGATGTATTTGCTTCACAGGACGGAGAATACGGCCGAACACACCTGGTACAACATCGAATAGACACTGGTGATACTAGACCAATTCGTCAGCCTGCTAGGCGCTTTCAATTGGCAAAGCAGACAGAAGTTGCAGAGATGGTGTCGGCAATATAGAAAGAAGGTCTGATTGAAAGTTCCAAAAGTCCGTGGGCATCACCGGTTGTACTGGTTAAGAAGAAAGATGGCAGCACGCGGTTCTGCGTGGACTATCGGCATCTCAATTACGTCACCAAGAAAGACAGCTATCCTCTGCCACGGATTGACGACACGCTAGACACATTATCAGGAGCCCGATGGTTTTCCACTCTCGACTTGAAGAGTGGCTACTGGCAGGTACAGATCCATCCAGAAGACCGGGAGAAAACCGCCTTCACCGCAGGAAATGGGCTATGGCAATTCACGGTAATGCCATTCGGGCTGTGCAATGCTCCGGCGACTTTCGAGCGATTGATGGAATGTGTCCTGCAAGGGTTAACATGGAAAACCTGTTTGGTATACTTGGATGATGTCATCGTCGTAGGAAAAACGTTTGCGCAACACCGAGACAATCTAAGGGATGTGTTTCAAAGGCTTCGAAGTGCCCACCTGAAGCTCAACCCCAAGAAGTGCGCCCTGTTTAGAGCAGAAGTCAAGTACTTGGCTCACACAATTTCAGCGAAAGGAGTGAGAACCGATCCAGAGAAGGTCGAAGCGGTGAAAAACTGGCCAGTCCCCAAGGATAAACACCAACTAAGGAGCTTCCTGGGCCTAGCCACCTACTACAGACGGTTCGTGAAGGATTTTGCCGGGATCGCAAAAAGCCTGCACCAGTTGACGGAAAAGGGAAAACAATTCAAATGGTCAATTGAGTGTGAGAAGAGCTTCAAGGCACTTAAACAACGGCTATGCGATGCCCCGATACTGGCTTACCCCACTCCCGGGGAAACGTTCATTGTGGATGCAGATGCTAGTAATGTCGGGGTAGGAGCGGTACTCTCCCAGGTGCATTACGGCCAAGAGAAGGTGGTTGCGTACTTTAGCAAGGTGCTCTCTAAGCCAGAAAGGAACTACTGCGTGACAAGGAGAGAACTTCTAGCTTTGATCTTGGCTACGAAGCATTTTCACAAATACCTCTACGGGAGGAAGTTCGTTCTTCGCACAGACCATGCAGCCTTAAAATGGCTATTACAGTTCAAGAGTCCTGAAGGTCAGGTCGCAAGATGGATCGAAAAGCTGCAAATCTACGACTACGAAATACAGCATCGTAAAGGAAGGCTCCACTCTAATGCGGATGCACTGTCCCGGAGACCATGCAGAACGGATTGTAAACATTGTGCGCGTCAGGAAGAACGGGAGCTGGTTTCCATCCAAAGAATGAGAGCCGAACCTATCGCCGGCTGGAGCGTAGATGAGATCCGGAACGCTCAGAAGGAAGACCCGGATATCGAGCCGATTCTGGCCTGGAAGGAAAACATGGAGAAACCGGATCATCAGGACATCTCTCACAGAAGCCCGACCTTAAAGGCATATCTTGCGCAGTGGGACTCCCTCCATGTCCAAGAAGGTGTTCTGAGAAGAAAATGGGAATCCTCCGACGGAAAGTCGTTTGTAATGCAGCTTGTCGTGCCGCAAACAAGGGTCAAGGAGGTGTTACAGGAAATGCATGGCGGGGCGTCCGGAGGCCACTTGGGAGTGAATAAGACGCTAGAAAAGGTACGAGAACGTTTTTATTGGTTAAAAGCGAAGGAAGATATCGAAGACTGGTGCAGAATATGCGACGTGTGTGCAGCTAGCAAGGGTCCGAGAATCAAAACTCGAGGTAAGATGCACCAATACAACGTGGGAGCACCTTTCGAACGAATCGCCATTGACATCGCAGGGCCCTTTCCGGAAACCGACAATGGTAATCGGTATATACTCGTAGTGATGGACTACTTCAGTAAGTGGCCGGAAGCGTTTCCGATCCCTAACCAGGAAGCCAGAACCGTGGCGGAGCAGATCGTCTACAATTGGGTTAGCAGATTCGGTGTGCCCTTGGAATTGCATTCTGACCAAGGGCGGAACTTCGAGTCAAGAATCTTCCAAGAGATGTGTCAACTACTCGGAATCAAAAAGACAAGGACAACCCCGCTTCATCCACAGTCGGACGGTATGGTGGAGCGTTTCAATAGGACTTTGGACGAACATCTCTCGAAGGTCGTAGGTGACTACCAACGGGATTGGGACCGGCAGATTCCCTTGTTTTTGATGGCCTATAGAAGTGCCGTGCATAGCACTACTCGACATACGCCATTCGAAATCTTATTTGGTGGAATAGCTCGTTTACCCAGTGAGGTGAAATTTGGATCTCCTACCAATGAGCCCAGAAATGAAGAAGAGTACGTGGCGGACCTTAGGGAAAGGCTTAGGGACATACACCAAAGGACCAGAAGCCAGATTAAAATAACGAGCGACCGCATGAAGACCAGGTATGATGCCAAGGCAACAACGTCAGGATTCTAGGAAGGAGATCTAGTGTGGCTGTATAATCCCCATCGCCAAAAGGGGAAATCACCTAAATTGCAGCGGAACTGGGTCCCTACAGAATAGTAACCCGCATCAACGATGTTGTCTACCGCATCCAGCGAGGACCAAGGGCCAAAATGAAAGTGGTTCATGTGGACCGACTGAGTCGATACAATGGCCGAAATGAGGATGCACTTGTTCGGGACGAACACGTCTAAGAGGGGGGCAGTGTAGCATAATAATAACTACGCTCCCTAAAATATGATGCAACAAATTCCGAAGTGTCTTTTCATTCTGGCAGAATTTTGGTCCGAACTGTCCTTTCGTTCGGGGTTCGTGCCTGCGATGAAGTCTCCACAACTCATGTCAACGAAAGAGACGGATAATATCACGGACAAGAGGGAATTATAACTGCAAGAATTATTACATCAGAATTTCTCTTGTTCCAGTGGTCGAAGAATTTGCTAAAAGTTTCTGGCTATGAGAAACTTCTGCTATATAAGGACAGATGGCTTTCGAGAGGGGGCAGTAGTTTTTAAACTGTGGCGAAGAGATTAGAAAAGTGATAATGGGCGAAGTTGTAATTTTGTGATAAATTGGAAGTTGAGATTTAACAAGAAGAAGTAATTAGTTTGTATTTGTGAATTAAGTAATTGAAAGGAGATAAAGTGATTTGAGAGGAAAGAGACATTGTAAGAAAAGAATTGCGAAGAATAGTACATGTGAACTTGAATTGTTCTAAAGACTAGAAAATAAAGAAATAAATTTCACAGAATATCGTTTTATCTACTCGAGCCGTAGCTCGCATACTACAATATTTATGATCGGACGACAAAATTAAATATTTGTTGAAGAGTTGCACAAAGAAAGAAACATAGGTACACAGTCAGTACCCGAAAATGCGGTAGACTTGGTTTTAGCCACCAGAGCTCTACCAACCGAGGTATCCATGTAAAGCAATGTTGGCTAAAACCAAGTTGATTGTAGGTTAAGTCTCTGCCTATTTACTCGTACCTTATTTCATTCTTTTACAGGTTTTACGGCTAATTTCTCAATATAATAATTGTTAACTGAAAAAATTAATAAAAAAAATTTACAAAATGTTCCTTTCCCCCGACGAGACTCCATCACAGATTAGCCGCTTATAAAATTAATCCATGTCGTTGACTCATCTCATCTGGAGGAGTTATAGTTGAGGAGGTCAAAAGCAAAACTTGCTTTTCTCATGCGTATGCAATCATAAGTACATATATATTTATCATCATCATCAACAGTTATATCGTTCTGCATGTCACCAGTTTTTAGGCCTCAAGTTTTGAGCTAGGAAGATGAAGTTCTCTATATAAACTTTGATTAATAAGCAGTAAAAGCGTAAAAATTCGCCCTTTTTCAATATTTTACTTGAAACTGAAAGGAAATATTAAGACATTTTCTGAATGTCAGTAATACGGATTCGTTTGCTATTTTATTAAGAATAAATTGTTAAAACAATTTAAAGCAAAGCAAAGTTACTGTTATTCTTCGCCGTATTTGAGTAAGTCTAACAACAGCCCACTGGTAATTTGTACGATATTCTCCTGAATCTTCTATTTATCTTCTGCTTCGATGACTACTCACCTTGCCATAGTATTTTTGCTCAACTTGATGTTTTTGTAGCAGTTCAATGGGCCAAATCCTTATAATTGTCGAAGATGTCAAAGCTCTACTTAGCAGCGAAACTACCAGTGGTCTGGAAGGAATTTGTCAAATAATGTTAAAACATACATATACATATGTATGTATGTATGTGGTTGCAATACCCTGACAGCAACTTTCGCACACTTATCTCGAACCTTGAAGCCACGTACGAGTATATTCCCGCAAATTTGGAGAACTCATTTATCATTGAAATTCACATAAAGGGAAACGGAGGTGAAATTTATAATTGCAAACATATAGGCAGCTTAGTGCTTACAAAACTATGAGTCTATTGCTCTTGAAAGTTATTACTCTAATAGGAACCCTTTTTTAGCAGCCACGCAGCATGGTTTTATGAATAATCTACTGTTATGTATTAGTTTAATATAATTTACCCCTGTTTCTCTTTTTTGTATCGTAAATAAGCTCAAGATATTGTTTCTCATCACTTCTTTAATATTCTGTGAAATAAATTCCTCAAACATCTCGCATAATTAAAGATCGTCTCGTAGCTCTCTGTTAGTTGACAGATCATTTATCATTATACCCTGCAGTTCAGTGGCACTAAGTACTTGACCCTCAGGACAAGGTGGACTTATGGTAGAATTAGCAAAGCGGACTGGTTAGACCTACTGAAGTGGAAGTCAATGCAGAATCGGATGAGGTGGGACAATGATATGACGTTGTGGTTACATGTTGTGGCAAGCGCAGTGTCTAGCAGATAGGGACTATTGAAGACGCTCAGTGAGTTCGCAACTTTCATTCTAGTTTGCCACATTGTGTTATTCTTTTAGGGACATTCATTGTTGTAACAGAACGTCATTTAAGTAGAGTAGAACACCAAGATAAATAAACAAGTAACAAACAGAAAATAATATAACACGTGAAGTTTTAATTTGTTTGTACATATTAAAGTAAAACGTTTCTAAATATACGTAAGCTTAATGTGATTTACTACATAATAATAAGTATTTAAGAGTGTATATTAAGTGGTAGTGCTTGTTATATCGTTTGTCAAAATGTTTGTATGTGACTCATTTTAGAGGTGATTGGGGTAGCTGCAAGGTTAAAATGCCTTTGAATTATGTGCTATTTGTGTGCTAATTTTGTTTTTAGTTTTAAATTTGTGTGCTCTGCCCGTACAGCAGATAATAGCGCAGACCATTCTAATCTGGTTAGTAATCGAAAAAAAAAATAAAAAGTAAAAAATTATATGGTAATACTAGGGCTTGTCTGCTATATGGGTTTAGAACAAAAATTAAAATCAAAATCAGCGTATACATAGCACCTAGTTCCAAGAAATGATCTCTACTAGGTAATCGCGCTTATTACAAAAATTAACTTAGCACAAAATTCTGTCGATTTTTTTTTTTGTTTTTTGACAGCTACATATTCTAGTGCTATTATCTGGTAAATCGGTAGAGCATACAAATTTCAAATTTAGCACAAAATTAACACATAATTCAGGGCCATTTTAATCCTGTTTTTTACGACTGCACTCAGTGTAAGTTGACAGGGGTCAATACTCGCTTCATAGCAACACGTGGCTATAATGATTGCCTCAAGGAGGCCCGAAATCAAAAAAAAAAAAAAACAGCACAGTTCCCCTACTAATTCCGACAAAAGATGGTTATGTCGTAAGGCAAAAAGGCGGACAAGGAATGGAGTCAGGAGGAGTGGAAATTGAATACCTGGACAAGTAGTACAGATTAGATGGACGAGAGTTTGACGAGCCTGAATCAAATGCAGCTGGGGCATTACAAGCCTGTGGCTTACGCCACTTCCTTCAGAAAGGAGCAATTCCGTTTCCGATAAGGAGTCGATAAAAATTCTTAGTGGGGGACAATTCGTAGTTGATGAAGGTTCTACGTCCAAAAGGCGTAGGACCCTTGATGAGGTCTCGAAGAAGGCCAAAAAAGTAATACTTTACATATCCAACGACGAATTAAGGATGTTCTACGACAACAATTTACTCAAAGTAATGAATTTCCTATGCGAGAGTATCCTCACGCATTCCAAACTCTCCACTCATATTTAAAGATGCTGGTTGGTACCAGGGCTTTTCTAAGCTGATCGCTTGTGACGAACAAAATTCGATGGATTTCATCACTACTACTATCCGCAGTATTGGTGAAATCTGGCCAGTAGCCAAGCTCAATTCAAGTGCCCCGTGCTGAGAGCGAGGGTCTGAGATTGTCTTGAACCTAGCGATCATGCAAAGGCCCTTACTATAGTTGCCTATCAAAACCCTGATGTGCCAGTCAAAAACTGAAAATCGGTGAACCGCAAGGTGACACCGTTGGAGTAAATAAGTCAGAGAGCTTGTTGGACGCAAACATACATTTGATCAGGCAAGGTTTTAAGCAAGTAGAAATGAGGCTCTTCTGAAGGAACTAATAGAACACGGTATGACCGTTCAAACCGATATATCTCCTGATGTCGATCCATCATTCCCCGAAAAACTAGATACTACCATTGCAGAGAGGACTGTACATCAGGGAAACTCTAAACGGATACAGGCCCTTTATTTTTTTTTTATTTATGGCGTCAATCAACAAGTAATTAGAGCAAAAAAAAAATTCCCCGATATTTTCTTTTGGGATTTTCAGCAATAAAAAACTGTTTTGCCTAGCTTGCAAAGTATTGTAATATGCGAGCTACGGCTCGAGTAGATAAAACAATTATTCTGTGAAATTATTTCTTTATTTTCTACTCTATAGAACAATTCAAGTTCACACTATACTATTCTTCGCAAATTCTTTTCTTACAATGTCTCTTTCCTCTCAAATCACTTTATCTCCTTTCAATTACTTAATTCACAAATCCAAACTAATTACTTTTTCTTGTTCACTCTCAACTTTCAATTTATCACCAAATTACAACTTCGCCCATTATCACTTTTCTAATCTCTTCGCCACGGTTCTAAACCAACTGTGTCTTTTTTTGATCGCCATCTGTCCTTATATAGCAGAAGTTTCTGATAGCCAGAAACTTCTAGCAAATTCTTCGACCACTGGAACAAGGGAAATAATTCTTGCAGTTTTAATTCCCTTTTATCCCTGATATTATTCGTCTCTTTCGTTGACATGAGCTGTGGAGACTTCGTCCCAGACACGAACCTCGAATGAAAGGACAGTTTGAACCAAAATTCTGCCAGAATGGAAAGTCACTTCGGAATTTGCTGCATAGACATAGGAGCGTAGTTATTATTATGCTACACTGCCCCCCTCTTAGACGTGTTCGTCCCGAACAAGTGCATCCTCATTTCGGCCATTGTATCGACTCAGTCGGTCCACATGAACCACTTTCATTTTGGCCCTTGGTCCTCGCTGGATGCGGTAGACAACATCGTTGATGCGGGTTACTATTCTGTAGGGACCCAGTTCCGCTGCAATTTAGGTGATTTCCCCTTTTGGCGATGGGGATTATACAGCCACACTAGATCTCCTTCCTAGAATCCTGACGTTGTTGCCTTGGCATCATACCTGGTCTTCATGCGGTCGCTCGTTATTTTAATCTGGCTTCTGGTCCTTTGGTGTATGTCCCTAAGCCTTTCCCTAAGGTCCGCCACGTACTCTTCTTCATTTCTGGGCTCATTGGTAGGAGATCCAAATTTCACCTCACTGGGTAAACGAGCTATTCCACCAAATAAGATTTCGAATGGCGTATGTCGAGTAGTGCTATGCACGGCACTTCTATAGGCCATCAAAAACAAGGGAATCTGCCGGTCCCAATCCCGTTGGTAGTCACCTACGACCTTCGAGAGATGTTCGTCCAAAGTCCTATTGAAACGCTCCACCATACCGTCCGACTGTGGATGAAGCGGGGTTGTCCTTGTCTTTTTGATTCCGAGTAGTTGACACATCTCTTGGAAGATTCTTGACTCGAAGTTCCGCCCTTGGTCAGAATGCAATTCCAAGGGCACACCGAATCTGCTAACCCAATTGTAGACGATCTGCTCCGCCACGGTTCTGGCTTCCTGGTTAGGGATCGGAAACGCTTCCGGCCACTTACTGAAGTAGTCCATCACTACGAGTATATACCGATTACCATTGTCGGTTTCCGGAAAGGGCCCTGAGATGTCAATGGCGATTCGTTCGAAAGGTGCTCCTACGTTGTATTGGTGCATCTTACCTCGAGTTTTGATTCTCGGACCCTTGCTAGCTGCACACACGTCGCATTTTCTGCACCAGTCTTCGATATCTTCCTTCGCTTTTAACCAATAAAAACGTTCTCGTACCTTTTCTAGCGTCTTATTCACTCCCAAGTGGCCTCCGGTCGCCCCGCCATGCATTTCCTGTAACACCTCCTTGACCCTCGTCCGTGGTAAGATAAGCTGCATTACAAACGACTTTCCGTCGGAGGATTCCCATTTTCTTCTCAGAACACCTTCTTGGACATGGAGGGAGTCCCACTGCGCAAGATATGCCTTTAAGGTCGGGCTTCTGTGAGAGATGTCCTGATGATCCGGTTTCTCCATGTTTTCCTTCCAGGCCAGAATCGGCTCGATATCCGGGTCTTCCTTCTGAGCGTTCCGGATCTCATCTACGCTCCAGCCGGCGATAGGTTCGGCTCTCATTCTTTGGATGGAAACCAGCTCCCGTTCTTCCTGACGCGCACAATGTTTACAATCCGTTCTGCATGGTCTCCGGGACAGTGCATCCGCATTAGAGTGGAGCCTTCCTTTACGATGCTGTATTTCGTAGTCGTAGATTTGCAGCATTTCGATCCATCTTGCGACCTGACCCTCAGGACTCTTGAACTGTAATAGCCATTTTAAGGCTGCATGGTCTGTGCGAAGAACGAACTTCCTCCCGTAGAGGTATTTGTGAAAATGCTTCGTAGCCAAGATCAAAGCTAGAAGTTCTCTCCTTGTCACGCAGTAGTTCCTTTCTGGCTTAGAGAGCACCTTGCTAAAGTACGCAACCACCTTCTCTTGGCCGTCATGCACCTGGGAGAGTACGGCTCCTACCCCGACATTACTAGCATCTGCATCCACAATGAACGTTTCCCCGGGAGCGGGGTAAGCCAGTATCGGGGCATCGCATAGCCGTTGTTTAAGTGCCTTGAAGCTCTTCTCACACTCAATTGACCATTTGAATTGTTTTCCCTTTTCCGTCAACTGGTGCAGGCTCTTTGCGATCCCGGCAAAATCCTTCACGAACCGTCTGTAGTAGGTGGCTAGGCCCAGGAAGCTCCTTAGTTGGTGTTTATCCTTGGGGACTGGCCAGTTTTTCACCGCTTCGACCTTCTCTGGATAGGTTCTCACTCCTTTCGCTGAAATTATGTGTCCCAGGTACCAAACAGCTCGCACTTCTTGGGGTTGAGCTTCAGGTGGGCACTTCGAAGCCTTTGAAACTCATCCCTTAGATTGTCTCGGTGTTGCGCAAACGTTTTTCCAACGACGATGACATCATCCAAGTATACCAAACAGGTTTTCCATGTTAACCCTTGCAGGACACATTCCATCAATCGCTCGAAAGTCGCCGGAGCATTGCACAGCCCGACTGGCATTACCGTGAATTGCCATAGCCCATTTCCTGCGGTGAAGGCGGTTTTCTCCCGGTCTTCTGGATGGATCTGTACCTGCCAGTAGCCACTCTTCAAGTCGAGAGTGGAAAACCATCGGGCTCCTGATAGTGTGTCTGGCGTGTCGTCAATCCGTGGCAGAGGGTAGCTATCTTTCTTGGTGACGTATTTGAGCTGCCGATAGTCCACGCAGAACCGCGTGCTGCCATCTTTCTTCTTAACCAGTACAACCGGTGATGCCCACGGACTTTTGGAACTTTCAATCAGACCTTCTTTCTCCATTGCCGACACCATCTCTTGAACTTCTGTCTGCTTTGCCAATGGAAGGCGCCTAGCAGGCTGACGAATTGGTCTAGTATCACCAGTGTCTATTCGATGTTGTACCAGGTGTGTTCGGCCGTATTCTCCGTCCTGTGAGGCAAATACATCAGCGTACTCATTGATAAGATTCTCTGCCATAGTTCGCTGCTCCTGATTCAGGTCACTGGACTGGAGAATCGTCTCTCTCGTTTTCGCTGTCCCAGGTGATGGGAGAGGTTTTGGAGCATCATGTTCAGATATTGTTGCGACGGCGGTAATCGGCGTGCATTTTCCAGTCACCTCCCCTCGCCTTATTTTGACAGTGTGTGGCCCCGCGTTCAAAACTCTCACTGGAACCATGGTGTTCTTTGGTTCGACTAACGTCTTTCCCACGATGTAGTTTTGAGAATGCTTCTTTGGGTCTGGTTCTACTATGTAGAATCGGTGGCTCCCAAGATCACCTTCCAGCTTCGTCCAAATTATTGTCTCTGAAGACGGCGGCAAAACTTCGTCTTTGCTGATGACTGTCCTGAGAGTTACGGCATTCTCGTTTCCGTACACATCGGAATCTCCACATTTCGATACCTCAGTACTTGCAATTCCGATGTCCAAGATTACTTCATTTGCTTTCATGAAGTCTATTCCGATGATGCACTCGTCGCATATATCTGCCACCAGAAACGCATGGGAGAACGTCAGTCCCGCCAGAGTAATCGTAAGACGAACTTCTCCAAATACCTTCGCCATTTCCCCTGTCGCAGTCTTCAGGCAGTAGCTGTTGGTGTAGTGCAGCCAGGAACTTTTGACGATATCTCTTCTTACAATGGAGGCGGTGGCACCTGTGTCGATGGTGGCTACGCACTTCTTCTTGTTGATTAGTGCCTCCACTGTCAGGCTCTTGTTACCCCCGTTTGGTTTGCGAAACTTGAATGGTGGTCCTGGGGGCCTCGATTCCAGTAACCAACTTCTGCCCCGCGAAGTTGGTCCTTACGCATCTCCCGACTGCTGGTTTTGGGAAGTCTGACCGACAGGATGCTTCCTCTCTGCTTCTCCTACTTCCGCAATGTGGACAATTTCCTCGTCTAGGTGCACTTCTGCACTGCCGTTGTAGGTGTCCGGTTTGGTTGCAATTCCAGCAACGGATTTGACTTCCGCGAGCTCTGTCTTCATCCATGACGGCTGTTCTCTGGCATGAGCATTCCACGACGGACATTTCCCTGACACGGTGTATTCCCTGGTATGCTTGGTCCGCAGCCTTCATTGACAAAGCGAATGCCAATGCCTCGGGGAGTGTTCGCTTTTCAGCCATCCTTACAGCCATTTGCAGTTGTCTGTCCTCTATGGCCTGAATAAAAGCTTCCACCGCCATTTCGTTGATAAGCTCCTCACCGGCTTTAGGGTATGAAAGATGGGCTAGTCGCTCTATATCCGCTTGCAACTGTTGGAGCGTTTCCCCCCTTTTCTGGACTCGACTACGCAGCTGAACCCTGTACACCTGCTGCATGTGTTCATCCCCAAACCGCATCTCGATAGCCTGAACCAGAGAGTCGTAGTTCTGCTGTTTATCTTCCGGGATGGTCTGCAAGAGCTCCGCAGCTGGACCCCTCAGTGCAAGCGTGAGTGCAATAGACTTCTCTTCATCGTCCCAGCTATTGGTCATTGCGGCCGCTTCGAATTGCCTCTTATAAATTGGCCATGATGTTTGACCATCGAAGATAGGAGGCTGCATCTCCTTTCTTCTCAGACCGTCAGTGGAATATTCCCGTGCTTTCTGTCTCTTCACGTTGCTGAGCTCCTTAGCAAGATTTTCGACTTGCTTTTCTACTTTTTCAAACTGAGTCTCTATCTTCCCGAACTGAGTTTCATGTTTCTCAAAATTTTCATCGAATCTAGTTTCGACTTTTTCGAGTTGCGTCTCGACCTTCTCGATTTTCTCTTCGATCACTTCGAATTTGGATTCCAAGTTCTTGTTTTGCTCATCAAGTTTACTTTCCAGAGCATCTAGAGAATTCTTTTGTTCGTCCATTGCTTTCTTTTGTTCGTCCATTGCTTTCTTTTGTTCGTCCAGCTTAAGTTCTAGAGAATTCCTCTGGACGTCCATTGTTTTCTTTTGGTCGTCCAGCTTAAGTTCTATAGAATTCCTTTGGTCTTCTATTGCTTTCTTTTGTTCGTCCATGACTAACTTAAGTTGCAGGAGCAGACTTGTTATACCCGGGTCGGCTGCTGTACTTGCTGGTTCCTCTTCCACATCAAACTCTACGTCGTGCGGATTTTCACCTTCCTGCGTTCCTGCTTCTTCCAGACGAATCAGTAGTGCATCTTTTGCCCCAGTTGTGTCGAGGTTCCGCTTACTGAGTTCTGCCTTTAGTTGAGTTATAGTTAGTTTTCCCAATTTGCGACCCATTTTGCGCAACTAATTAACTCAACACAGAAATCGTTTTTTTTTTTTTTTGCTTGTGCAATTTCACACCACGGAAATAGTTATTCACAGAATAAGTTTTATCCCGCTTCTGACACCAATGTAATATGCGGGCTACGGCTCGAGTAGATAAAACAATATTCTGTGAAATTATTTCTTTATTTTCTAGTCTATAGAACAATTCAGGTTCACACTATACTATTCTTCGCAATTCTTTTCTTACAATGTCTCTTTCCTCTCTAATCACTTATCTCCTTTCTTCTACTTAATTCACAAATCCAAACTAATTACTTCTTCTTGTTAAATCTCAACTTTCAATTTATCACAAGATTACAACTTCGCCCATTATCACTTTTCTAATCTCTTCGCCACAGTTTAACAACTACTGCTGCTTTCTCAATCGCCATCTGTCCTTATATAGCAGAAGTTTCTGATAGCCAGAAGCTTCTAGCAAATTCTTCGACCACTGGAACAAGAGAAATAATTCTTGCAGTTATAATTCCCTTTTATCCCTGATATTATTCGTCTCTTTCGTTGACATGAGCTGTGGAGACTTCGTTCCAGACACGAACCTCGAATGAAAGGACAGTTTGAACCAAAATTCTGCCAGAATGAAAAGTCACTTCGGAATTTGTTGCGTCATATTTTTAGGGGGCGTAGTTATTATTATGCTACAATATGAATACACGGTGTTTGAAGTTCCTGCAATCAAAATGACCAGTAGGTATGTTGGGTGTGGGTTCAGAAAACTTAAGCTTTTAGCACAGATAATAAATTACCCAGATGTCGCACTCCCATATAAAAAAATTAAGCATTTTTTTGTCCTGGCAGACAGAATAAGTACCACAAATAAAGCTTTTTCTTTTTCCTCACGCCGTTCGCTCATGTCAGAAAAGTTCTTTTTCTCATCGTGTGTTGTGACATGGAAACGAACGAGGTGTTGAAGTATAAAAGGGTATGCGGGAAGGTGCATGAAGATGCATGACGGTGTGATTTCCATACCACCGCAGCAAAAGAATAAATTTTCATGAATGGAAGTTTTGTAAACGCGTATGCGTTGTATATGAAGAGAAGGTTTGAGAGATTTTGCTCGAATATCAATCATTTAGATTTTCAGGTTAATTACTAACATACTGTAGCATAATAATAACTACGCCCCCTAAAAATATGACGCAATAAATTCCGAAGTGACTTTTCATTCTGGCAGAATTTTGGTTCGAACTGTCCTTTCATTCGAGGTTCGTATCTGGGACGAAGTCTCCACAGCTCATGTCAACGAAAGAGACGAATAATATCAGGGATAAAAGGGAATTATAACTGCAAGAATTATTTCTCTTATTCCAGTGGTCGAAGAATTTGCTAGAAGTTTCTGGCTATCAGAAACTTCTGCTATATAAGGACAGATGGCGATTGAGAAAGCAGCAGTAGTTTTTAAACTGTGGCGAAGAGATTAGAAAAGTGATAATGGGCGAAGTTGTAATTTTGTGATAAATTGAAAGTTGAGATTTAACAAGAAGATGTAATTAGTTTGGATTTGTGAATTAAGTAATCGAAAGGAGATAAAGTGATTTGAGAGGACAGAGGCCATTGTAAGAAAAGAATTGCGAAGAATAATATAGTGTGAACCTGAATTGTTCTATAGACTAGAAAATAAAGAAATAAATTTCACAGAATATTGTTTTATCTACTCGAGCCGTAGCTCGCATATTACAATACATTTATATTACATACATATACTAAACAAATTAAAAGGCATAAGAAAATTGTCTCCAAGGAAAAAATGTCCTGGAAAAGAACGAAGTGTGCAATTGCACACTGTTCTATGACTAAAAATGAATAACCTGATGGAAAATTATTTAACTTACCTAAAAAAAGAACAGTTAAATACTGTAGCATAATAATAACTACACCCCCTAAAAATATGACGCAACAAATTCCGAAGTGACCTTTCATTCTGGCAGAATTTTGGTTCGAACTGTCCTTTCATTCGAGGTTCGTGTCTGGGACGAAGTCTCCACAGCTCATGTCAACGAAAGAGACGAATAATATCAGGGATAAAAGGGAATTATAACTGCAAGAATTATTTCTCTTGTTCCAGTGGTCGAAGAATTTGCTAGAAGTTTCTGGGTATCAGAAACTTCTGCTATATAAGGACAGATGGCGATTGAGAAAGCAGCAGTAGTTGTTAAACTGTGGCGAAGAGATTAGAAAAGTGATAGTGGGCGAAGTTGTAATTTTGTGATAAATTGAAAGTTGAGATTTAAGAAGAAGAAGTAATTAGTTTGGATTTGTGAGTTAAGTAATTGAAAGGAGATAAAGTGATTTGAGAGGACAGAGACTTTGTAAGGAAAGAACTGCGAAGAATATTGTGAACCTGAATTGTTCTATAGACTAGAAAATAAAGAAATAATTTCACAGAATATTGTTTTATCTACTCGAGCCGTAGCTCGCATATTGCATTGGTGTCAGAAGCGGGATAAAACTTATTCTGTGAATAACTATTGTGGTGTGAAATTGAAAAAAAAAAAAAAAAAAAAACGATTTCCGTGTTGAGTTAATTAGTTGCGCAAAATGGGTCGCAAATTGGGAAAACTAACTATAATTCAACTAAAGGCAGAACTCAGTAAGCGGAACCTCGACACAACCGGGGGAAAAGATGCCCTGCTGATTCGTCTGGAAGAAGCAGTAATGAACAAAAGAAAGCAATGGACGAACAAAAGAAAGCAATGGACGAACAAAAGAAAGCAATGGACGAACAAAAGAATTCTCTAGAAAAGTCGAAACTAGATTCGATGAAAATTTTGAGAAACATGAAACTCAGTTCGGGAAAATAGAGGCTCAGTTTGAAAAAGTGGATACGCAATTCGAGATAGTAGGGAAGCAAGTCGAAAATCTTGCTAAAGAGCTCAGCAACGTGAAGAGACAGAAAGCACGGGAATATTCCACTGACGGTCTGAGAAGAAAGAAGATGCAGCCTCCTATCTTCGATGGTCAAACATCATGGCCAATTTATAAAAGGCAATTCGAAGCGGCCGCAATGACCAATAGCTGGGACGATGAAGAGAAGTCCATTGCACTCACACTTGCACTGAGGGGTCCAGCTGCGGAGCTCTTGCAGACCATCCCGGAAGATAAACAGCAGAACTACGATTCTCTGGTTCAGGCGATCGAGATGCGGTTTGGGGATGAACACATGCAGCAGGCGTACAGGGTTCAGCTGCGTAGTCGAGTCCAGAAAAGGGGGGAAACGCTCCAACAGTTGCAAGCGGATATAGAGCGACTAGCCCATCTTTCATACCCTAAAGCCGGTGAGGAGCTTATCAACGAAATGGCGGTGGAAGCTTTTATTCAGGCCATAGAGGACAGACAACTACAAATGGCTGTAAGGATGGCTGAAAAGCGAACACTCCCCGAGGCATTGGCCTCGTCAATGAAGGCTGCGGACCAAGCATACCAGGGAATACACCGTGTCAGGGAAATGTCCGTCGTGGAATGCTCATGCCAGAGAACAGCCGTCATGGATGAAGATAGAGCTCGCGGAAGTCAAATCCGTTGCTGGAATTGCAACCAAACCGGACACCTACAACGGCAGTGCAGAAGTGCACCTAGACGAGGAAATTGTCCACATTGCGGAAGTAGGAGAAGCAGAGAGTGATAACATGGCGGTGATAACATTCATCCTGTCAGTCAGACTTCCCAAAACCAGCAGTCGGGAAATGCGTAAGGACCAACTTCGCGAGGCAGAAGTTGGTTACTGGAATCGAGGCCCCCAGAACCACCATTCAAGTTTCGCAAACCAAACGGGGTAACAAGAGCCTGACAGTGGAGGCACTAATCAACAAGAAGAAGTGCGTAGCCACCATCGACACAGGTGCCACCGCCTCCATTGTAAGAAGAGATATCGTCAAAAGTTCCTGGCTGCACTACACCAACAGCTACTGCCTGAAGACTGCGACAGGGGAAATGGCGAAGGTATTTGGAGAAGTTCGTCTTACGATTACTCTGGCGGGACTGACGTTCTCCCATGCGTTTCTGGTGGCAGATATATGCGACGAGTGCATCATCGGAATAGACTTCATGAAAGCAAATGAAGTAATCTTGGACATCGGAATGCAAGTACTGAGGTATCGAAATGTGGAGATTCCGATGGTGTACGGAAACGAGAATGCCGTAACTCTCAGGACAGTCATCAGCAAAGACGAAGTTTTGCCGCCGTCTTCAGAGACAATAATTTGGACGAAGCTGGAAGGTGATCTTGGGAGCCACCGATTCTACATAGTAGAACCAGACCCAAAGAAGCATTCTCAAAACTACATCGTGGGAAAGACGTTAGTCGAACCAAAGAACACCATGGTTCCAGTGAGAGTTTTGAACGCGGGGCCACACACTGTCAAAATAAGGCGAGGGGAGGTGACTGGAAAATGCACGCCGATTACCGCCGTCGCAACAATATCTGAACATGATGCTCCAAAACCTCTCCCATCACCTGGGACAGCGAAAACGAGAGAGACGATTCTCCAGTCCAGTGACCTGAATCAGGAGCAGCGAACTATGGCAGAGAATCTTATCAATGAGTACGCTGATGTATTTGCCTCACAGGACGGAGAATACGGCCGAACACACCTGGTACAACATCGAATAGACACTGGTGATACTAGACCAATTCGTCAGCCTGCTAGGCGCCTTCCATTGGCAAAGCAGACAGAAGTTCAAGAGATGGTGTCGGCAATGGAGAAAGAAGGTCTGATTGAAAGTTCCAAAAGTCCGTGGGCATCACCGGTTGTACTGGTTAAGAAGAAAGATGGCAGCACGCGGTTCTGCGTGGACTATCGGCAGCTCAAATACGTCACCAAGAAAGATAGCTACCCTCTGCCACGGATTGACGACACGCCAGACACACTATCAGGAGCCCGATGGTTTTCCACTCTCGACTTGAAGAGTGGCTACTGGCAGGTACAGATCCATCCAGAAGACCGGGAGAAAACCGCCTTCACCGCAGGAAATGGGCTATGGCAATTCACGGTAATGCCAGTCGGGCTGTGCAATGCTCCGGCGACTTTCGAGCGATTGATGGAATGTGTCCTGCAAGGGTTAACATGGAAAACCTGTTTGGTATACTTGGATGATGTCATCGTCGTTGGAAAAACGTTTGCGCAACACCGAGACAATCTAAGGGATGAGTTTCAAAGGCTTCGAAGTGCCCACCTGAAGCTCAACCCCAAGAAGTGCGAGCTGTTTGGTACCTGGGACACATAATTTCAGCGAAAGGAGTGAGAACCGATCCAGAGAAGGTCGAAGCGGTGAAAAACTGGCCAGTCCCCAAGGATAAACACCAACTAAGGAGCTTCCTGGGCCTAGCCACCTACTACAGACGGTTCGTGAAGGATTTTGCCGGGATCGCAAAGAGCCTGCACCAGTTGACGGAAAAGGGAAAACAATTCAAATGGTCAATTGAGTGTGAGAAGAGCTTCAAGGCACTTAAACAACGGCTATGCGATGCCCCGATACTGGCTTACCCCGCTCCCGGGGAAACGTTCATTGTGGATGCAGATGCTAGTAATGTCGGGGTAGGAGCCGTACTCTCCCAGGTGCATGACGGCCAAGAGAAGGTGGTTGCGTACTTTAGCAAGGTGCTCTCTAAGCCAGAAAGGAACTACTGCGTGACAAGGAGAGAACTTCTAGCTTTGATCTTGGCTACGAAGCATTTTCACAAATACCTCTACGGGAGGAAGTTCGTTCTTCGCACAGACCATGCAGCCTTAAAATGGCTATTACAGTTCAAGAGTCCTGAGGGTCAGGTCGCAAGATGGATCGAAAGGCAGCAAATCTACGACTACGAAATACAGCATCGTAAAGGAAAACTCCACTCTAATGCGGATGCACTGTCCCGGCGACCATGCAGAACGGATTGTAAACATTGTGCGCGTCAGGAAGAACGGGAGCTGGTTTCCATCCAAAGACTGAGAGCCGAACCTATCGCCGGCTGGAGCGTAGATGAGATCCGGAACGCTCAGAAGGAAGACCCGGATATCGAGCCGATTCTGGCCTGGAAGGACAACATGGAGAAACCGGATCATCAGAACATCTCTCACAGAAGCCCGACCTTAAAGGCATATTTTGCGCAGTGGGACTCCCTCCATGTCCAAGAAGGTGTTCTGAGAAGAAAATGGGAATCCTCCGACGGAAAGTCATTTGTAATGCAGCTTGTCGTGCCGCGGACGAGGGTCAAGGAGGTGTAACAGGAAATGCAGGGCGGGGCATCCGGAGGCCACTTGGGAGTGAATAAGACGCTAGAAAAGGTACGAGAACGTTTTTATTGGTTAAAAGCGAAGGAAGATGTCGAAGACTGGTGCAGAAAATGCGACGTGTGTGCAGCTAGCAAGGGTCGGAGAATCAAAACCAATACAATAAGATGCACCAATACAACGTGGGAGCACCTTTCGAACGAATCGCCATTGACATCGCAGGCCCCTTTTCGGAAACCTACAATGGTAATCGGTATATACTCGTAGTAATGGACTAGTTCAGTAAGTGGCCGGAAGCGTTTCCGATCGCTAACCAGGAAGCCAGAACCGTGGCGGAGCAGATCGTCTACAATTGGGTGAGCGGATTCGGTGTGCCCTTGGAATTGCATTCTAACCAAGGGCGGAACTTCGAGTCAAGAATCTTCCAAGAGATGTGTCAACTACTCGGAATCAAAAAGACAAGGACAACCCCGCTTCATCCACAGTCGGACGGTATGGTGGAGCGTTTCAATAGGACTTTTGACGAACATCTCTCGAAGGTCGTAGGTGACTACCAACGGGATTGGGACCGGCAGATTCCCTTGTTTTTGATGGCCTATAGAAGTGCCGTGCATAGCACTACTCGACATACGCCATTCGAAATCTTATTTGGTGGAATAGCTCGTTTACCCAGTGAGGTGAAATTTGGATCTCCTACCAATGAGCCCAGAAATGAAGAAGAGTACGTGGCGGACCTTAGGGAGAGGCTTAGGGACATACACCAAAGGACCAGAAGCCAGATTAAGATGACGAGCGACCGCATGAAGACCAGGTATGATGCCAAGGCAACAACGTCAGGATTCCAGGAAGGAGATCTGGTGTGGCTGTATAATCCCCATCGCCAAAAGGGGAAATCACCTAAATTACAGCGGAACTGGGAAGGCCCCTACAGAATAGTAACCCGCATCAACGATGTTGTCTACCGCATCCAGCGAGGACCGAGGGCCAAAATGAAAGTGGTTCATGTGGACCGACTGAGTCGATACAATGGCCGAAATGAGGATGCACTTGTTCGGGACGAACACGTCTAAGAGGGGGGCAGTGTAGCATAATAATAACTACGCCCCCTAAAAATATGACGCAACAAATTCCGAAGTGACTTTTCATTCTGGCAGAATTTTGGTTCAAACTGTCCTTTCATTTGAGGTTCGTGTCTGGGACGAAGTCTCCACAGCTCATGTCAACGAAAGAGACGAATAATATCAGGGATAAAAGGGAATTATAACTGCAAGAATTATTTCTCTTGTTCCAGTGGTCGAAGAATTTGCTAGAAGCTTCTGGCTATCAGAAACTTCTGCTATATAAGGACAGATGGCGATTGAGAAAGCAGCAGTAGTTGTTAAACTGTGGCGAAGAGATTAGAAAAGTGATAATGGGCGAAGTTGTAATCTTGTGATAAATTGAAAGTTGAGATTTAACAAGAAGAAGTAATTAGTTTGGATTTGTGAATTAAGTAGAAGAAAGGAGATAAGTGATTAGAGAGGAAAGAGACATTGTAAGAAAAGAATTGCGAAGAATAGTATAGTGTGAACCTGAATTGTTCTATAGACTAGAAAATAAAGAAATAATTTCACAGAATATTGTTTTATCTACTCGAGCCGTAGCCCGCATATTACAATATTGTACGGGGGACTTGGTGCCAACTTTCACAGGTTTTTTTCCCACTGTGTTCTGTTTTAAATGCGTGGCGAAATGCAAAAATGTCATAAATCATGGACACCTGCTGAGCTGACGGCTATTTTCATGTAAGCGTTGAAGGCACAGGAGCGCGTATCCTTGCCCATTAAACTGCGCCAGTGTGTGTTTTATTTTCAAGAGCTCCTGTTTGTACCGAAAAAGAGGTAAAATGAATTTAAACAGAATAATGGAGATGAGGGTTTTCGTTGAGAAGAATTGAAATCCATTTTTAAGCACATCAAATCCAGCATATAAAGTATGCGTACCTGCCTGGCTATGAAGAACACATTCCCATAAAATACACCACCAATTGCAATATTTTAATACAGCGGGCTGGGCGATGTTAACCGCTCGCTTGGTTTCAAGTAACTGTGCGTATGGACAGATTTGTGATGTAATTATGGTATTGGGTTGGGTTATCCTGTTTTACTGTTTACAAATTTGTGTTTTAGTAGGTACACGTTGTGAATGTAACCACAATTTATACAAGATACAGAAATAACAGCATGCAATCATTATTGTTCAATTCAAAGGTGGGTACGCATGAATGTACAGAAATAGCTTCATTCAAGCCAGCTTGTTCTAGAGATAGGTTACACTGTAGCCAAAATCATATCGGGCGAATGCCCTGTGAACCGGAAGATGTTGGAATTTGGACGAGAGTGATAAAGTATAATAGCTGCGATAAATAGCAGCATAACTGCATACATACATTCCTGATTAATATCTAGTAAAATGCATATTTACTGTAACTGCTCCGGAACCTTCGGCACTTGAAGTGCGTTTATGTTTGACCGTATTTTCATTATACAATCACATGTGCAGAAATACAGAGGGCGGTAAGGGGGTTGGGTGGGGGGTCCCTCCTCACAACTCTGAACTTTATTAAAATAAACAACTATATCCCAAAATTATAGCTAAAAAGAATTCTGTAGGAGAGGCGCGGGTTAAAATTAACAATTTTTGTGAAAGTGGCTGTAGCTTCGAAACCGAAATTTATTTCATAGTACCATCATCTAGTTAATATATAGGCAAATGAAAATTGTGTAGTTATTAATTTCGAATGAGCAAATTAGAAAAAGCGGCGTGTTAATTTTTGCTCCGTATTTGACAAAAATTAACAGCTCAGGGGTAAGTGTTAATATCCGTGATAGATCGAAATGCTTGATCGCGATTAACTCACTGATCGTGATCAAGAAATCTGTCACCTATTTCTTCGCTACTCGTAAGATGAGCACTTTGTGGAACTGGATTTACCTTAAGACTAATAACACTGTTGTATACATCCTAGACCAATGTATGAAAATAAATAATGAAAATGTATATAAAAAAAATTTACGCGATTCATCCATAAATCCCCGTTGTTAACCTTTTTGATTGATACTGGTAAAATTTGTTTTTTTTTCACTTTCCCGCCATAGCTTCTTGAAAAGAAACAAAATTAAGGAATTATTAAGGAAGTAATAGGAGAATAAAATACCTCTCAAAAATCTTTTGTTGACATTTTGTAATTTTAATTTTTTTTTTTTTTATATTTCCTTCTATTTGCAATGGCTTTTGCAAAATGATCAGCAACAAGATCTGCAAAGAGAGTTTCGTAAAACACCTCTCTTTAATGAAAAAACTTTTCCTCAGTGGCAGGCACGGAGATCGGATGATAGACTTAGAGGGAATAGGGGGCGATGCTGCTTAGACAAAATACTGGTTGTACAGTTGTCATAGGGAGCAGACGTATCAAAGGTGACAAAGTGTAGTTTTTGTACAATGACTTCACAAAAGAAATGCTCTATTATTTATACGTACATATGTATATAAAATCAACGAGTAAGAGGGTAAGGGTGTTTATGATGTTATTTTAGGAGTTTCTTTTTATATATGAGTATAGAGGTCCCAAGTGGCCACGGACTTCCTGCATTTAAAATCATGGTCGTCGAGAAAAGGAGTCAAATTTTTTTAATTTTTTTGTAATTTAATTTTTTTTTTTTAATTTTGGTGCGGGTTTATGATTAAAGCGTAAATGATTATTAACTCCAGTGCCAAGCAACTTATCGCACGAATGTACCCGGAAGTGTCACCTTGGAGGCATAACAAAAAGTATAAATTTTAATTTTGTCATTCACATACGAGTATTATATTAGGTACCCTATATTTCTCACTCTATCTTTTTTACCTGTAGTGTTTTACCTGTTTTTTGCTGTAGTATGAAATTACCCAAAGAGGTTGTAAAAAATGGATTCGTGTCTGGGAAAAGCCATCAATTAATGCACATATAAGTTAACTCACATAAAATTCTTTATTCAACATAATTCATCTTTTCATTCTCCTCAAATAACTACACAGTACCTAAGCTTCCAACTGCTGACACGATCGTCTGGGTCATACAACGCGTGTGCAAATTCCTGCATTCCATCACGTACGGCAGCGGTAACCTGATGACACTTGTGGGAACACTTCGTCGCGAGATGGGCATGTGGAGCAGACAGATTAGTATTTAAGCTAGAGTAAGAAAATTTATAGTTAGTCGATTTTTGATTTTGTAAGGGGAAGCTCTGCCCAACAAAGCATTGAAAATAAAGTTTTTTTTAAAGATAAATAAACGCATGTTTATTTGATTGGCGCCCGAGCAGGGACCAGTGAGTAGTGTTAAAGTGAGTGCTTAAGTGCGTACGTGCTTAAGTGTTAGTGCCAGAGGCCTAAAGTAGCTCCCGCGCCATCACCAGTTATCCCAATTCTTCCTAACCGATCAAACATAGGTTCGGTTGCTGACGTACCAGGCAACATGGACGCAAATGCTTCATTCCGCTCAGCTGCTGCAAACGAGACTCCAGAAGTGCAAACCACCGCCGAGCTAGATTCCTTAATCTTTTCTATAGTTTGTCGCGTTCTGCATCAACAAGGTCGTAGTATAATGCAGAATGTTCTTAATCCTGATCCACAACGGTTCTATGGTGTGGATCAAACAATTTCTCCAGAGCATAGCAACAAGCTGGAAGACCTCGACGGAATTCCAGACGTGGTCCGATGCCTCAGGAATTTCTCCGGAGACGCGGGTGAATTCTGTTCCTGGAAGAAGAGCGTCGAGCGTGTCCTTCAGATTTACGAACACATTAAAGGTACACCAAAATATTACGGGATACTTAATGTAATAAGAAATAAAGTTTTCGGACAAGCACAACTAGATGCAGACTTTCTACCAAACGGTGTACTCGCACCACTCCTTCATACTTAACAAAATATCCTGTGTGGATATAACAGGCGAGTCAATGAGGTTGTTGACCCAGACCTATCGAGATAAAGCGCTGGACACCTTTATCAGAGGTCTTAAGGGCGACCTACCGAGGGTATTAGGTATGAGAGAGCCCGTCGATCTACCTCAAGCACTGCATCTGTGCCTGAAGCTCGAGAACCAAAACTTCAGAAAAAATTATATTCAAGCAGCGCACAGTGCCACGAGGAAGACGCATGTTCCAAATCCTAGTAACTTATTTCGTAGGCAAGATGTTGTAATTCCACACCAGTCGAACCACCCCCAACGCCAGAATTTTCACCAAAACAGTACTCCTCAAAATTGCCCTCAACGTCAGTATTTCAATACAAATTCTTATCCCCAAAATCACCCTACGCGACATCAATTACCAGAATCGACAGAAATTCAAGGCTTCTAGGGCACCCATAAATCAGGGTCACCAGACGCCCAAGTATCAGCCCAATTACCATGTTGATGTTCCACCTAACGAACTTGCTGAATACTTTCAAGAGCTAAGCATAAACAACGATCAAACTGCAGACAATGCGAACGAATATTTTGAGGAAGAATCAGCTGTGCCAGAATTAGAACACTGTGACATTAATTTTTTAGGCTAAATAGCTCTTCCTTGCCGTATCAAACATCCGTCGTCGAAAAGCCGTTGCAAAACAAACACTATTTCCTAGCGAAATCCATCGCAGGGGATATTAAAATAACACACTACACTCTAATTAACCTTTTCAATTTAGAAAACATAAATCTCAAGTTCTTCCTCCTGCCGACCTTGAGAACTTTCCATGGCATCATTGGAAATGATAGCCTTAGAAAACTATCGGCTACAATGGATACCAAGGGTGGCTTCATGACAATTCTTAACCGTCTCAAAATCAAAACTAAGCAACTAAATTCACCATCCGTAAACTCACTTCATATCAAAACCGACGGTATGACATCGACATAACGTAACCTTTTGAACTTATCTGTAAATCGTTTTCATAATTTATTTTCGGAGCCAGACGAAAGGCTGACGTACACTACAAGAGTCGTCGCTGAAATTCGCATCACAAACGACTCTCCTATCTATAGTAGATATTACCCTTTTCCGATGTCCGTTAAGTCCGAGGTTGAGAGCCAAATACAGAACCTATTAAAAGATGGGATTATTCGACCTTCCAGATCCCCGTACAATTCACCTGTGTGGATTGTACCTAAAAAACCGGGCTCTACAGGACTAAAGCAATACCGGATGGTAATTGACTATAGGAAATTGAATAGTGTAACCATAGCTGATCGCTACCCAATTCCCGAGATTAGTGAGGTTCTCGCGCAACTCGGTAGAAACGCTTTTTCACAGTTCTCGACCTAAAAAGCGGTTTCCACCAGATTCCCTTCAAAGAATCTGACGTTGAGAAAACCGCGTTCTCCATAATCAATGGTAAATATGAATTTACCAGACTTCCTTTTGGCCTCAAGAACACGCCATCGATCTTTCAAAGGGCACTCGATGACATTCTCCGAGATCACATAGGAAAAATTTGCTACGTCTATATCGATGATATAGTAATTTTTAGCAAATCCGAAAGTGAACATGCCCGGCATATATAGGAAATCTTCAAAATGATGCCAACATGAAGGTCCGGCTTGACAAATTTAATTTTTTCAAGAAGGAACTCGAATTTTTGGGATTCATCATAAGATGGAATAGAAACTAACCCTACGAAAGTCGAGGCTATCCAGAATTTTCCTATGCCTAAAACTTTGAAAGACTTACGCTCCTTTCTTGGCCTGTCAGGTTACTTTCGCCGCTTTGTCCAAGACTACGCAAAGCTTGCGAAGCCCCTTACAGCCATTTTGAGAGGGGTGGAGGGACGCATGTCCAAAACACGGTCCTCAAAGAAACAAATTTTTCTCGACCCTTCAGCAATAGACTCCTTTAACAAAATAAAAAATTCTCTCATTTCACCAGGCTTAATTTTATCACACCCTAACTTCAATAAACCATTCGAACTTACCACTGATGCCTCTAACTACGCTATTGGCGCAGTTCTGTCGCAAGAGGGAAAGCCGATCACATTCATTTCGCGAACGCTTAGTTCTACTGAGGAGAACTATGCAGCTAACGAAAAAGAAATGTTGGCAATCATATGGGCTTTAGGCTCACTACATAATTACCTATATAGCTCGGAATACGTCAAAATTTGTACAGATCACCAGCCTCTTACATATGCATTGAGTAGCAGAAACAATAATAGTAAGATGAAGCGCTGAAAAGCAATTCTAGAAGAGTATAACTACGAATTGCACTACAAGCCAGGCAAGAGTAATGTCGTAGCTGACGCACTCTCTCGACCTTCTCGGGTTTCGCAAATAAATTCCCTAACACCCACGGAGCACAGTGATGAAAGTTCATCACAAATTCTTATCCCAGCGTCGATGTACCGGTCAATGTTTTCAAAAACCAACTTTTCCTTCAAATTGGTACGCCGTCGGATCACAAATTTGAAATAATCTTTCCAACCTACCATCAACACACTGTCGTTGAACCAGAATATACCCAGCAAAACTCAAGATAACCTAAAGAAGCTTCTCAATCCCTCAGTTATCAACGCAATAAAAACCGAAGAACGTACCATGGGGATGATCCAGGAAATATACCCTTTTGACTTCAGCAATTATAAAGTGAGGTTTACACAGGTCCAAGTTACGGATGTCAAAAATGAGCAGGAGCAAGAGGACATTATCATCCAAATTCATAAACGGGCACACCGGAATATATAAGCTATGTCCCGAAAGATTCAGAAAATCACAAGAACATGTAGCATCTGCAAACAAATTAAGTACGATAGGCACCCTAACAAGCCTGAATTGCAGTCCACCCCCATTACGACATATCCTGGACAAATAGTCCATATAGATATCTTCTCAACTGAAGAGAAGCTCGTTCTTTCTGCAATAGATAAATTTTCAAAATTCGTTCAAGTAAATATTATTAATTCAAAAGCCGCAGATGATTTAAAACAGCCACTGAGAGAAATTCTTTTCTCTTTTGGCCTACCTAAGACCGTGGTGGTTGATAACGAAAAATCCTTCAGTTCAGCTTCAATCAGTTTTATGATCGAGGACGAGTTAGGAATCCAAATGTTTCAAACACCGCCGTACACGAGTTCGTAAACGGTCAAATTGAACGTTTTCATTCCACACTCGGCGAAATCATGAGATGCCTCAAAGCCGAGAACATACAAAATTCCTTCACGGAGCTTCTCGAAAAAGCAGTCTATGCCTATAATTTGTCAATACACTCGGTCACGTGGAAAAAACCAATCGAGGTATTCTTTGGAAGAGAAAGCTAGGATAGAAAATTACAGAAATAAAAAAATAAATAGGCGCTTAGGGTCCCAGCTTACAGCAAGATACAAAAAGGAAATCGTTGCAGAAGACAGGGTTATTACTATATTAACGAAGTCAGGTAAAATCGGGCATAAAGCACATATTAAAAATTAAACCGTTTTATTCGTATACTAATAGGCTGACGACACTGTTGGGTAACGTACTAACTGACTACCAGATATTCGACTACTCTAACGCACAACTACTGACATTGGACAATGGGACTGCAATGCTGGAAAACGAACATTTCAAAATTATTCACATTATAGATATAGACTTGTATCAAAACTTACTGAACACAATCAACAAGACGGTGACTACAAAATTTAGTGACAAAGACCCGATGTACGCTTTCATGATTCACGACATTGAACAAACCGCACGGCACATTGACAGACTCAAACCTATAAGTAAGAGAAAACGCTCATTAGACTTTTTGGGTTCCGGATGGAAATGGGTGGCAGGGTCTTCTTAAATAAAATAATTAAATAAAAAAAAAAAAAAACGCATAATCACAATTCAGTGCCGGTGCATTCCATCTTATCACCACCACTCACTCGCTGTTGCGCTTCTTCGTTATCGCAATTGGAGCATGTGCTTATATGTACATACTTCCAGTTGCGATGACTGAGAGAGTGTAACATTTGATGCATAGCGGACTGTGAATGTTTATTCGAATAGCGGACCTTAGCTGATTGTCGTTTGGGCATACCACCTGCGACAGTTTGTTTTGGAAAACTATTCTTTGGATCTTTTTGTGTTTCTATGCTTTAGTGATGAGGGAATTTAGGGTTGATTCTACCAACATTCGTGGGTCGAACGAATTTCTTCGATATGTACGCCCACGCCCATTCCCATAAACCAGCTGTTCTGGCACTAAGCGAAACACAGGTAGTGGAAGAATCCTCCGATTTGAAACTGCCTTTATATAACTTAGTGTCATTATTCTTTCCCCACCGTGGCTTCGCCATTTACGTCCGTAGCGATATTGCTTACCAAGTTCCACCACAGTATGGCGACTGTTCCAACCCTGAATTTAATTTCAAATGGCTAAAATTCACCATCCGTAAGCAAATAATTCACTACTGCTTTATTTATAGAAGCCCTAGTGCGGACAGCAACTAAACTTTTGACGAATTTGATGCGCTGTTCGATTCCATCACTCGAATTGTCTCCTTGTATCCTCATACTGAAATCGTCTTTGCGGGCGATTTCAGTATACACAATTCGGATTAGCTTCAACATTCTGGCCAGACAACTCCCGAAGGAAGGTATGTTGAACTTTTCGCTGAGGTAAACAATTTGACTCAGCTTGTAAATGAATTGTATGGCAACCCTGCAGTAAGATAGTTGGCCAAAGCATATAGCTCCCTGTGAAATTTAAATACAAAGATTAAGCAAAGACATATTAAAATAAGACCGTAGTAAAAGTGAAGTTAAGCAGACTAATAGTGCTTCTTGTAAGAGTTTAAAGGATTAAACCTCTTTTAAAGGTGTTTTTCATAATCGAGTGCGAGTCAAATCTGGACAAAGAACAAAGTAAGACAGTGGGTGAACTTCGGACCTGTCAACATTCAATCCGTTGAAAAGTGCAAAAATGTCGGGACCACCAACGCCAGCTAAAACAAGATTTGGGTCTAAAAACAGTAAGCCTCAACATCAATCGCCAGCAATAGCCAACAACAAATATAAATTCTCCAGTAAGTTTGAACTACGTATTTCTAAACAATTAGAAGACGACAAAAAAGAACTGAAATCCCCCATAATGGACAACCACAATACCCTAATGGAGAAACTGGAAAAGATTGTTGCCGATTTTAGTAGCCTCCTCGATGACGTACATAGATCCATGTCTGCATTAACAGTGCGAATTGAGGTGCTCAAACAAACCTCCGAATCAATCCGATGCACACAACTCGATAATGAAATATCCAATCTACTTGACAAAGTGGATTCCATAGAGCGCGACAAACTTTCCGCTGATGCCATTCTCCATGGTGTTCCATCGACAGCTAAGGAAAATCTACGGGAAATGTTTGATTCACTCTGCACCTCCATCGACTGTGTTCCTCCTTTGGTTCCTAAAGACATCTTTCGTACGAAACCTAAAGGGACTATGGAGAACTCAGCCATAGTAATAAAATTTAAATCAGCGGCGGATAAGGTCACAATGCTCAGACTAGCAAACCAATCGTATAAAAAACACGTAAACCTATTTGTTTACAAAATCTTGGTTTGCAATCTGACAGACGAATTTACCTCAATGAAAGCCTAACTGCACGCAGTCTTGAGCTTTATCTCTTTCCGTTTTCACCCGCACTGGTCTTGTTTATGTGCGGTAGACACTGAATGCTAAAGCTGTTTTGATCGATTCCATTCACCACTTGGATGCTATTGCTGCTGCTACCGATACCAACCATGATGAAGTACTACCTGTTCACACGTAAGCGGCGGTTCCAGATTATTCATTTTGTAACTCTTTTTGCCTCTCAATTATTTTATTTTATTGTTTTTGCCTCTCAATTATTTTATTTAATTTCTATCATGTGCGTATTTTTGTGTATGTATCCTCTATCTGCCAGCCGTTCGAAAGTAGATTCCCTAATTTCAATTTGTGTCTGTATTTCTCTTTCCTGTGAGGTTAGTTTTTATTTTTAATTTTATTGCATTCTTTACATTGATGTCTGGAACTATCGTTAGCTCATTTCAATATGATGGCGTGAATGATAACTTGCGCGTACTAATTAATATTTTTTGTAATCAGCGCCAAGGGTTGCGTGTGTGTCATATTAATGCACAAAGTCTTTTTAAGAAAATTGATGAATTTAGAGGTCTGTTTGTTGGTTCTAATGTTGATGTAGTATGTGTCACTGAATCATGGTTTAAAACAGGAATAATGGATGATACCTACGCTCTGCATGGCTACAGAATTCTTCGAGGTGATAGGCACAATAGAACTGGAGGGGGCGTTGCAATTTACCTTCGAAACAGTTTAATTAGTAAATTTTTGATAAGTTCACCCCCTGATAGTCCACTTCAGTTTTGTTTTGTCGAAGTTGTTTGTGAACGGAAAAAAATGTCTCATTGGTGTCGTTTATAGACCAAATAGCTATTTTGATTTAACTCCCATATTTCACTTATTAGAAAATTACTCCCCAAATTATTGGAAAACCATAGTATGTGGTGATTTCAATTGTAACATATTGGATGATGAGGGCTCTGAATCATTCATTCAATCTATGAAAACTCTTGGCTTGGACATTTTAAACACTACTGTGCCAACACATTTCACTCAAGCTAGCACACTTTTGGATTTATTCCTCTCTAACGACTGTGCCGATGTTTTTTATAGTCAGGTTTCAGCACCTGCGTTCTCCAAACATGACCTAATTTTTGCTATTTTTAACTTTCCACGAGATAAACTTCAATCCAAATACACATTCCGAGACTTTAGAAATCTCAATTCTGATGCTCTGGAGCAAGATATTCAAAGAATAAATTGGTATCCAATTTATCATGAAACATCCATTGATACCCAAGTTGATCACCTTCAACAAATTGTACTGGAATTGTTCAATACGCACGTGCCGCTCAGAACTAAAATTACTACATATCCCCATAAGTCATTGTTTACACCAGAAATTGTTGCCCTAAAAAACAATCGTGATACAGCCTATAAGAAGTGGAAAAGATTCAAGCGCCAAGAATTTTATAACAGCTTTCGCCAACTAAGGAATTTGGTCAATTCCAATATCAAACAAGCCAAAAGAGTGTTCTACGCTAGACAATTTGACCATGAGTTACCTTCAAAAACTCTCTGGCAAAATTTACGCGAGCTTGGTGTTGGACGGAAAAAGAATGCTGAAATGAATGAAATCGATCCCAACCAGCTCAATAGAGAATTCACGAAAGTGCAAATGACATCCAGAACAAGTGCTGATCCACTGGATGTAACATTCAGTGGCTTTGAATTCACTCGTATTGAACAGGTTGATGCTGTCAATGCTATCCTTAAAATTAAGTCTAAAGCTGTTGGTATCGACGGAATTCATCCAATTTTTATTAAAATCATACTACCTCACATTCTTCCAGCCATAACCCAAATTTTCAACAATATAATAACTACATCTACTTTTCCGACTGAGTGGAAAACTGCAAAAAATGTTCCAGCCCTGAAAGAGAAAGCGTCATCCAACTCGCCGGCTGAGTATAGACCCATTGCCATCCTTCCATTCTTGTCCAAGGTCATGGAAAAGATAATGCATAAGCATAATCCAGCGCAATAAACTACTTTACGCAAATCAATCTGGCTTCAGGCCATATCATAGCTGTACGTCTGCTCTACTTAAAGTAACTGATGATATCCGAGTGGCGATGGATAAAGATCTAATAACTTTTGTGACTCTGCTGGACTTTTCCAAGGCCTTTGACACAGTGGATCATATGCAGCTTCTCTTAAAACTCAAGAGGTTGTATGGCTTTTCATCATCTGCTATCAAGCTCATCAAAACATATCTTGGTGGAAGAAAACAATCCGTTGCTGTTAATAATGTGATGTCTGATTTTATTGCAACCTCGGCGGGTATACCTCAAGGGTCCATATTGGGACCTTTGTTATTCACAATATTTATCAATGATCTTCCGACCATAATCAAAAATTCATTCCTACACATGTACGCAGACGATGTACAGCTTTACATAAGTTGCAAATTAGACCTTATTAAGGATGCAGCTTGTAAGCTTAATGAGGATCTACGAAAAGTTCTAGATTGGTCTGAAGATAATTCGTTGAAGATTAACCCAGCCAAATCTAAATGTCTCGTTATTAGCAGAAATGGCGTGAATGGCTGTGATCTTCCTAATATATTCCTCCAAAATGAACCAATTGAGTTCGTTGACAAAGCTAAAAATCTTGGGGTATGGTTTAACAAAACGTTAAGTTGGGATGATCATATCTCCACTATTATAGGCAAAACCTATGGTTCTCTTAGGAATCTATCTATGTCGCAGTGTTTCACTCCTTTGCAAACAAGGTTAATGCTAGTAAGGGCTTTGCTAATTCCAATATTTACATACGGATGTGAAATTTTTTGTTGCAGCAGTGCTCTCATTCGACGTAAGCTCAACGTTGCGTTTAACAATATAACTCGCTATGTTTATGGATTGAGACGTTTTGACCATATTTCACAATATGCTAAGAACATATTAGGATGCACTCTTGATAAATATCTCGAGTACTGCACAATCAAGTACCTACAAAAAATTATTACCAGCAAACAGCCTCCATATTTATTCGAAAACTTAAAATTTCACGGTCGAGCCGATCTTTAAGTTTAATCATGCTATTCATCTTTGGAATGCACTTCCTCTCAGCGTTAGGAGACTTTATGATGCGAATGGTTTTGGGGAAACTCTCTTTCGGCACTTGGGAGCGTAAAACAAGAACATTTTAGTTTATTTGCATTTTCACAATTACGAGTAAAAGTTAAATTTTGTTTCTACATATTGTATACTATAAAAATTTTCTACTTATACATTTTTCATTTTCATTTATCACTGAATTGTATGAATTTTTGAATATTAGTATTACCTATATATACATATCTCATTTATAGCTTAAAGATGATGTAAAGTCTATTATAAATGATGTTACTTAATCAATAATAAATACTAAATACTAAATAAATACTAAATGAGCCTACACGTATACCGGACATTGAAAGTCATTCCGCCAACACCTTCCAGTTGTCAGCTCCTTAGACAAAGCCAATCTGCTTGCTGTTCACTTTGCAGCGAACTCCACGCTGCCAGATAATGCTTTGTTTCCACCCGTGTCTGAGAGCGTCAAATTTTCCATGGGACAAGTCCACTTTCGCACTTGTACAGTTGCAGGAGTACTCAAAAGTCTTAACATACACAAATCCGCTGGTCCAGATGGTATCCCCCCCCCCCCCATAGTTCTGAAGAGGTGTTCTTCTACACTGGCAAAACCTCTGCGTAAGCTTTTCTGTCTATCCTACTTTTCGGGGCTCTTTCCGAGTAGATGGAAAACAGCATTTGTCCAGCCCGTCCCTAAAAAAGGCGAATCTTCCTCCCCGTCAAATTACCGACCCATTACACTTACGTCCCTTCTTTCCAAGGTCATGGAAACCCTAATAAATCATCAGCTTATGAAATATCTCGATTCACGAAAACTCCTTAATGACCGGCAGTGTGGTTTTCTTAGCAACAGGTCCACTGGTGATTTGATGGCATATCTCACCGAGAAGTGGAACCAATATCTGCATCACTTCGGCGAAACCAAGATGGTTGCGCTTGATATTTCAAAGGCATATGACAGGGTTTGGCATCAGGTTCTTTTGTCGAAAATGCGTACATATGGCGTCGATGAGTGTCTCTTCAATAGATTAGAAATTACCTTTCGGGGCGTTCAATACAAGTTGTTTTAGACGGCTTCAAGTCTGCAATTCACCAAATAAATGCTGGTGTTCCCCAAGGCTCTGTTTTGTCTCCGACTCTCTTTCTTATTTTTATAAATGATATCTTGTCTGCAACTTCTAATCCAATCCATTACTTCGCTGATGACAGTACCCTAAGTTTTTCATATTCGTTCCCAAACTCACGTCCTTGCTCTTCGGCCTTAGAAGGGGAACGGCAGCGTGTGTTAAACACATTAAATTCCAACCTGGACAGCATAATTAAATGGGGTTCAACCAACAGAGTGGGATTTAATGCTTCCAAAACAAAATGCTGTCTTCTGTCTCTCAAGCGAAACCAAAACCCTCAACCATTATCCATGGATGGTACTTGCATCATTGAAGCCGAAAGACTTGCCGTTCTCAGTATGTGTATTAATAACCATCTTTGATAGAATGATCACATATTCGAGGCCGCCAAAAATGCTGCAAAACCTCAATTTATAAGGCATTCATCTGCCTTAAGCTGGAATATAACGCCCATATCTGGTCGGGTACAAAATCGCGCGTTAAAACTTATAGGTGATAGAGACATTGTGAATTCCATTCATTCACAAGAACATCGGAGAAATGTCTCCTGTCTCTCCCTGTTTTATCATTTTTTTTAATAAAAAATGCTCCAGCGAAATAGCTAGCTGCATTCCTCCCCTTCAAAACTTCACCCGCAATACGCGACGTGCTTCGAATGTAAATCAGTTCACCCTAAAGCCTAACTTCGGTCGTACTGTTAAATATAGGGATTCGTTTATAAGCCGAACGACACGAGTGTGGAATGATCTACCAAGCTCTGTATTTCCCCATCACTACAACCTTCAAACATTTAAAGCCAACGTGCATAGGCTTCTCCTCTGTTCCTCTTTTCCCTTTCCTTAAAAGCCCGTGCCCTGTAACAGTATAAAGGTATTCATATTCCTTTTGGCGCGCGCGAATTATATATATATATATAAAAAAAAGGCATCAAATAACTTGAAAAAAGAATATGCACTTGTGATGAAAAGTAAAATAGATATAATAAAAGAAGAAGGTAACAAACATTGACTATGTAATCAAATGGGCTAAAGCCAACATTATAAATTCCTATATACTACCAATTTAGAAGAAAAGATAATGGAAAATATGGTTATAAAAAATAAGTTACCCTGTATAAGTATTGAACAAATGTTAGGATTTAGTAACGTAAGAATAGCAATAATTAACTTCAAAATTCTATATATAATAAATATTCCAACTACTGAAAAAGAAATTTGTAAAAAACTAATTGTAAGACCCATAAAAAGGGGAAATACCATAAACAAAATTAACTTCAATGCTATATGTATGTATAAGTTCTTTATTTCCGTTCTTTAATATTTTAACAATTCTATACTTAAGTTTAATACTTAAGTTTAAATTAAAATTCTTAATGAAACAAAGATAGTACGACTATGACTTAACTTCGTCTGTCGGTAGTTTGACATTAAATAATTCAAGTTTTAGTTATTAAAAATTTATAATTATTATAAGAAAATTTATAATTATTAAAAGAAAAATATATCTAATATAATAATAATATAATAATATAATATTTTCAATGGTTGGAATAATTAATTAATTCGTTTCTATATTTAAGGGCACTGATAACAAAATTACTAAGTTTATTCCAAAATTCATCATTAACTCCATTTAAAACATTAATTACATCTTCCTCATTTAGGGTTGTTTTGTTAAAATATTTGTACCTATATTCCTTTAAAATCGGGCATCTACCAATGAAATGTTGGACTGTTTCTATTTCCCTCATATTGCATAGTGAGCACAGTTTGCAGTCGCGAGTGCTAAATCTGCTTCCGTTAAGCCAAATCAGATCACAGCGTGCTTTAAAGATTCACGATATTTTATGTTGGCTGCATTCATCCGTGAAGTAAGTTTTGCCTTTCGTATAATCCAGCTGCCTGTAGATTCTGTCTGTGCTCTCTGATGCTTCTTGTAGCATAGTTTGCCATTTCTTTTGCTTTAGCATCTGCAACAGTTGGTTTGCTTTGATCAGCCAGTCATTGCGCGTCAGAGTTCCAGCTTGCCATTGTAATCCAAAGGCTAATCCAAGTGCACTTACTTCTTTAGCCCAAAAGATGTTTTTTCTATAACTTTCTTTGATAATATATGGGGCAATCTTCTATCATCGTATTCAAACAAAGTTTTGTATATGTATTGCAAATGGAGTTCCAGTGTGTAAAAATGTCCACATTCTATTCCGGTTTCTATATGAAGAGCATAACTTGGTGAGTTACATGGAAGTCTTAAAGTTCTTTTAAGGAAATACCACTGCAGCTTATCAACCTCTTGAAAGTGTTTATACCCCCATATTTATGCTGCGTAAGCCTGCATTGCCCTACAAATTGCCTGGAATAATTAAAAATGCTGAGGAAATTTTTCCAAGTGGCATTAATGCTATTTTTTAGTGAGTTGTTTCTGCTTTCAATATGCTTTGCAAATGACATTTTTGGGGTAAGTATTACTCCTAGGTAGCAATACTCGGACACAATTTTAATTTGATCCCCTTTAAATATCCATTTTTCTTGAATCGATAGTCTTCCACCATTTCTAAATACCATAATTGCTGATTTTTCTAAATTAACTTCCATATTCCATATGCTGCAGTATTCTTCTAACCTGGTTATCATTGTCTGCAAGGTTCTTACGTCATCTGCTAAGATTGCTATGTCATCCGCATATAGAAGTAATCTGTTTACTTCATTAACGTTAATACCACCACCTAAATATTCGTGCAGGTCATTCAAATATAGAGCAAAGAGCACTGGGGATAGCAGACATCATTGTTTTACTCCCGAAACTGTTTCAAAGTGCTAGGATAGTTCTTTCCCAGTCCATACAGCTGATCTTGTGTTACTGTATATATTTTCGATAAACTTTACTACTTTGGTTAATATTCCTATATTATGCAACTTAAAAATTAGATTCCTTCCCGCTACTTTATCAAACGCGGCTCTAAAGTCCACAAAAAAGCATACACTTTTTTCTTTTCATATAATTTTAGATGAACTATTGAGGCCAGATTGTATATATTATCCACGGTGGAATATTTCCTCCTGAAACCTGCCTGGTACTCTGTCAAAATACCATGCTTTTCAATCCAGAGGGATAATCTTTCATTTAATAATCCCATCATCACTTTTGCAATACAATTCATAAATGAAATTCCTCGGTAGTTGCAGGTTTTATTTGCGTCGCCTTTTTTGAATATAGGAAACACTATACTTGTAATGAATGCATCATCTACTTTGCCTCTCTCAAAAATTGTGTTATAAGATTTCACAAACACTCATTTGTTGCATTTTTCAAAAATTCATATGATATCCTATCTTCCCCTGGAGCTTTATTAAGTTTGACCCTGGCTAAAGTCTGTTTTAACTCCTCCATTGATATAGGCTTATCCAGATCTTCATCTATAATATGCATAGATGTATATTGCATGTCATGTGCCAATTGTGGTGGATTTAAAAGGGAGTGGAAATAAATCTTAAACTCTGTGGCTGGGATCTCAATGCTCGACCGATAATTTTGGTTTCTAATTTCCTTTGCCAACTTCCACCATTCTGGTTTACCATATTAATTTTGTAATTGATCTGCTGGTAGTACGTGATCTTTTTTTTCCTTGCATAAACCCTTATAATGTTGATTTGCTTCTAAGCATTTTATCTTGTCTTCTATATTCATTGTCCTTTTGTATATATTCAGCAATTTAAACAATTTTTTCCTTGCTGCGTGGCATTTAACCATACCATTTACTTTTCGTAGTGAAATTCGCTGCAGTATTAAGTTGACCTATAGTCGAGGCTTTTATTAAGTTACTTAAGTCTTTCAGCTCAATAACTTCCTGTCTGTTTCTTAGAGTATTCAGATTTTCCTTTAATTTAGTGTGATACTGTTGTTTGTTGGCCTCCCTCCACGCTAATTTAGGCAGTAGGTTTGGGTTTCGGCTGCCACTAGATGTTCCAAGTTTTAAGATTAATTGGATAGGTAAATGATCAGACCATGGTTTGTTATCTACAAGAAAGTCCCTGACATACACCAACAAATCTTGAGATATAGCGCCTATATCGTTTACAGATTCCCCAATACTATTAATGAAAGTGAAATCACCTTCTTTATCGCCTTTCGTGAAATCATTAAGAACTATCAGTCCATTGTCGTTGCAAAATTCTAAGTATTCACGTCCCTTAGCATTTACTACCAGGTCTCTTGAACGCCTTATGTCAGTGCTCGCCCTAAACTCTTCTCTGCAGATGTCCTCTATAGTCTGCTGTAATTCACCTATCCTAACATTAGTATCTCCAATAACCACCGGGTTAACTACTTCGTGTTCTATAAAATATTTTCTCACCACATCAAACTCAGCTTCCCAATTAATTCCTCTAATGTATAGTGGTACCAAGGTAAATGTAAAAGGTTTTGTAATTATTTTAATTAAATCTACTCCACTTTCCCTTATAAAGCTATGCTGCACTTCTCGTCGGGTCAGATCTTTTTTTATTCCATATGCACATCCTCCAATAGCTCTACCGAATCTGCTGTTCCGAGTGGCAGGTTTCCGAAATATATCAAAACTGTTAAAGAATTTATTGAATTGGGGTGCTTTTTCTTCTATGACGTGAGTTTCTAACAACAAAAATATTTCAAAGGATTTAACGTATTCAAAGAAACTTAGGTACAAATATTTATTTTCTGATCCATGTATATTATAGGAAAGTATTTTTAAATTCTCACTCAAAGGATTTTTATCCTCTTTATTATTTTTAAGGTTTTTCTTGCTATGTATAATAATTTTATCAGTGCTCTTACTTATTTTAGACATTTTACTCCGACAGACAAGTTTTTTGTGTTTATTCTAGACATAATACTTTTATATTCAAAATTAATAAGACTTATTACCTCACCATATATATTTTTTAGCACCTCTTCTCCTTTTCGTTGTCCACAGACTAGCTCTTGATTTTTGTTCCAGTGAAACCATTTGTTACTTACTCTTATCCTATCGTTACGAACGCTGATAAGCTGAGTTTTGCTAACAGATAAAAGATCCTGTTTAAGTGTTAACATAATCTTCTTGCGCATTTGCCGTTCGCCATGCAGGTCCTGTTCAATTTAAATTTCTTGTATTTTTCAGTACTTCCCACGCCATACTCTCTGTCCTCATCCCTGCAAGCACTGACATCTTTCCATTGTTAACAAACATTTTCTAACCGGCGTTGTTATTTTTAGCTTCTCTTTGCTCACTTTTTTGACAGCTTCAATTGCGGATTCTTCTGTTTCGATGCCTTTAAATATGAGATTTCTACTTTTTATTTGGTCTTCGAACTGCATTATAAGTCGTTGATTCCTATCTCTATCCTCTTTTAGTGTCTCAACTTGCGTCTTAAGCGCTTGATTTTCATTTGTTAGCACCAATATTTCCGATGATAAGTCATAAACATGCGTCTTAACCTTTTCTATGTCATCTTTTGTTGGTAAGTTTTTAAGCTTCTCATCGAAAAGTACCGCCATCGAATTTTGTATCAAGTTTATGAGATCCTTGACATTCATATTACCTACTGGGCCACCCAGTGGCATGTTTTGTGGTGAGATCTCTGCCAACTTCCTCTTTGCTTTGGGTATCTGCTGCGGTGTAGATGACTCTACTGTTTTCGCAGGTGTTCGTTGCATATTTATGGGCAATTAAAAACGTATTCAAGATACAAACCGAATTCCTAAAGTTTGACAGTTAAGATGAGCTTTCCAGTTTTCTAGCACAGATGTTAACCGCTCTTTTTTCTGATTTTAGGTACAATGTTCTTTCCCTTCGCCAAAATCCTCCACAGATGGAAATGTGTCAAGTCACTGAATTAATAAGCACAACCGACAATCGCCTTCCAACCAAACCACTAAATATTTCAACTGTATTCGAGTTTCTGATGCGAATCTTAACTTAAACTTTATATTAGATACACTCTCGCTTTTATATAATTATTTTAAATTATTAAATTTTATTTTAAACTCTTCCGCTATTGTCACTTTCACTTTTCACAGACCAGGGTTGCCAACTTCCACCTTCAATGTTATATTAAAATATAAGAGTAACACTTCATGCCTGCCAAAGTTCCTCAGCAATTTACCATCACCATGCACCATTATAAATAATCAACACGTATCATCTGTGGAAGAAGTAGCTACTGGAACACTATTTCTGAACCAGTTCAACGGCACTATTCAGTTCCAGAACGCAAGCATAAAAATTGGCAAAGCTACATTTCATTCAACCGAATTTTCTATTGTTCAACCGATTCCCGCACTGCTGCAGCCATCATCACCAATAACGAACGTTGAAGAAAAGCTATCCCTAGAAATGGTAAAAGAGCTCCACCTTACCAAGAGGAAGTTCATAGGACTCATAAGTAGCGATAACGTCAAGAAGCAGTTCGTAAACTTTGGCCTATCACACGAAAATAGTTATCCAACCACAGACTGTGAATCCGTCAGATGCTCACCCACCAAACCCTGCACCAGGGGTAAGTGAGGATACCACCAATAGCCAACATAAGGGTCCAGGAGTATCCAAATTGAGCCAAATTCCGTTCTTCTAGAAAGGGTTCAAACGAGGACGTTCGAAAATTTAGCGGGGAGGAGTTAACTCACATAAAATTCTTTATTCAACATAATTCATCTTCTCATTCTCCTCAAATAACTACACAGTACCTAAGCTTCCAACTGCTGACACGATCGTCTGGGTCTGGGTCATGAATGGAAGTTTTGTAATGAAGAGAAAGTTTGAGAGATTTTGCTCGAATATCAATCATTTAGATTTTCGGGTTAATTACTGACATACATTTATATTACATACATATACTAAAAAAATTAAAAGGCATAAGAAAATTGTCTCCAAGGAAAAAATGTCCTGGAAAAGAACGAAGTGCGCAATTGCACACTGTTCTATAACTAAAAATGAATAACCTGGTGGAAAATTATTTAACTTTCCTAAAAAAGGAAAGGAAATACGATGAATGGCTAGCTTTAGCAGAGGAGTCTCGGGAAGTCCTAAAAAGCCTTAAAACGCCCTATACATATATGCAGCAAACATTTTAAGAATGCCTTTATTGGAAAGAGATATTTAAAAAAAAATGCATACCCTTCTCTCTTGTTAAAACGAAGTGTTGCCATATCTGATGACAAGTTCATTTGTTTTGATCCAACGAGAGCTAATTATTATTATTTATTTATGTCCTGTATCCCCTTGTGGGTCCTAGGGCCTCTACAACGCCTACGCGCCATCGTGTGCGATTTCTGGAAATGTGCCTCAGCTCTCCCCAACTCTTTCCCAGTTGCCGTGCTTCCTTCTCAACTGTTCTGCGCCACGTACTCCTAGGACCGCCGCGTATCCTGCCATCCTGGGTAAGCGGGTTCCATTGCATCGCTTGGTTAGCTATAGACCTGTCACCCTTTCGGAGAGTGTGACCGATCCACTGCCACTTTCATCGTCGTATGGTTGTGCCTATAGGTTCATGGCCCGTTCTCTGATAAAGCTGTTCGTTAGAGATACGGTTTGGCCAGAATATCCTTAAGATGTAACGTAGACACCTATTGACAAACGTTTGCAGCTTCCTCGTGATAGTGACGGTCACTCTCCAGGTACCACATCCATATAGCAACACGGATTCAACGTTGGAACGGAACAGTCGTAGCTTGGTGTTTAAGCTAATTGCATTACTTCGCCAAACTATGGATAGCATCCCAAACGCAGATTTTGCTTTACCTATTCGGCTGGCTATATCCAGTTCGGTTCCGCCATCGGTTGAGACAATACTCCCAAGGTATTGGAAACTCTCTACTCTCTCAACCGTTTGTCCAGCAATGCATATATGAGTTGATGAGTTTGGTCCTAGGCTGATCATTTTTGTTTTTGCCGAGTAAATTTTCAGCCCAACGACGTCTGCTTCCCTCTCCACATTTGCTGTCATTTGGTGAAGGTCCATTATTCTGTGAGACAGTAGGCATACATCGTCGGCGTAGTCGAGGTGTTTGAGTTCAGATGTAAGAGTCCATCGAATTTCTCCATTTCCTGTTGATAAGGCCGCATTCAGCACATCGCTAATCACCAATAAAAACAATATTGGTGAAAGTATGCAGCCTTGCCGAACCCCACTTTGGACTTCGAATTCCTCAGACAGCCTTCCTCTGTGCAAAACGTGACATGTGGACCCATCATATGTAGCTTTGATAATTGCTATTAATTTATCCGGAATGCCTGTCCTGCGCAAGGCACGCCAAATAAATTCCCGATTGACACTATCAAACGCCTTTTCAAAATCGATGAACAACAGGTGAAGTGGTGATCGATATTCAACACATTGCTCGATGATGATCCGCAGGGTGTTGATGTGGTCGACACAGGAGGATCCAGAGCGGAAACCTGCTTGTTCGGCGTCAAGTGTGTCTTCAAGGTGTTCTTTGATTCGCTCCAGGATGATTCTAGCTATTATCTTGGCTACAGCAGGCAGCACGCAGATACCTCTCCAGTTTTCGCACTGCATTAGGTTGCCTTTTTTAGGGAGCTTGACAATCATTCCCTTTTTCCACTCATCTGGAAAACTCTCGTCTTCCCATGTTCTCCCGACAAGTGGGAACAGTAGCTCTGCCGATGCTGTTGGCGCAGCTTGAAAAAGCTCCGCGGGTATGCCGTCAAGTCCTACCGCCTTATTAGTTTTCAGTGCTTTGATTGCGGTAATAATCTCTTCTTTACTGGGGGTTGTGGTGCGAATTCGGGAACTTCTTTCTACGGACACTTCAGTCTGACTTGGGTGCATATTGCTGGCGAATACTCGGTTTAGAACCGAAGCAAAATGCTCCTTCCATCTCTTCAGTTGATCCTCATCCGATATTAGCAACGAACCGTCTAAGCCTTTCACTGGGTGTTGAGTAGAGCTTCGGCCACCTATAAGCACTTTAGTGATTCTATAAACGGTTCTGCTGTCGCACCTCGCTGCTGCTTCTTCTGCTTCCGTAGCCAGCGCATTGATGTAATTGCGCTTGTCACGTCTCACGCTACGCTATACTTCTCTCATCTTCATGCGATATAGGGACTCAAGCTCGATCCTCCCTGCTGCTGGAGTTGCTGCAATTTGAGCTCTTAGCTGTTTTCGTTCGTTGATCCTTCTCCAGGTATCCTCGGAAAGCCACGCCCTATGGTTTCCCTGTGATCGACCGACAATCCTTTCAGCACCTGATGTGACAACAGTTTTCACAGCGCACCAATGGTCTTGGATGGTGGCGGGCAGGGAGCTGCTGATTGTTTCCACTCCACGTGAGAGATGGTCCCTTAATTCTTGGCGCACTGTGGGAACTCTCAGTCGGTCTACATTGAACCTAGGTATTCTTGTGTCGTTAGATCTACGAACGGCAGCAGTGCGTAGTCGGAGAGTAGCTATCATAAGATGGTGATCTCGTACCAACCCCATGTCGGCACCTCGCCTGTTTCGGACGTCTAGGAGACTACTTCTAAAACGGCGACTGATGGCAAAATGGTCAATTTGGTTGGAGGTTGCTTGCCTGTCAGTTGACACCCAACTGATTTTATGGCAGGCTTTGTGCTCAAACATGGTGCCACCTATGACAAGACGATTTGCGTTGCAAAAGTCAACAAATCTTTCGCCGTTGTCATTCCGATTGCCTATGGTGACGCGACGTACTCTCCTCCGGAATCTGGCCGTTAAAATCCTATCACCGTGCGGTTGCCAGGTAATTAGGCCTCTGCGTGCTGTTGGCGTTAGCAGCAGTCCAACTCCATATCCACAGGGGTTTCCGGTTGGTCTTCCGGAGTAGAGTAATACAGTATTACGCGTTGGGGATTGGTACTCACCCGCATCTAACCATCTTATCTCGCTTACTCCCAATATTTCCTATATCGCATGAACTCATGCTCCAATTGAAGGAATCTGACGTTCTGAGGTCCTTCACTCTGAGAGTCAAGGAGCGTCTTCACATTCCAGAAACCAATCTTAGTCCGGGTACGATAGCCAAAGGTCGTCAACGTATTATCAGTCCTTATCCGAAGCATTGTGTCGGTTTCCATAGCTATTGTAGTTTCGGTAACGTGGGTTGCTGGCCCAGGTTACCTAGCCTAGGCATAAGACCCTAGACAATCTCGCACTTGCAATTTTGGCCTATATGTATAAGGATTTATACATGCAGTTGCCCGGGGACCACCACGAGGAGGTAAAGCAAGCACTACATTACGAACTTGATTGTTGCGCTACTGGTCCAATCCATGTTTTGGACAGTCAGTAGTTTCCCGATCAATCGCCATGCAGATCCCCAACGAGAGCTAAGGTTACATATGAAAACTGCAATTAGTACTGGATTCGAATGATGTTACAGTAGAAGAACTAAACTTGTCTTCAAAAAGGTTGTGAAGAAAAAGATTCAATGATAACGTTGAATTTACTTGCGTCAACTGTGAGACTCATATAAAAAGGCAATCTATTTATATTAAAAGAATTGAGAGGCTTAAGAAATTGAACAATAGCTTAAGGATAACAATAAAAGGAAATCGCAATTCGAAAATAAATTTGCTGCAGAGAATTCTTCGTTTAAAAGAGGACAAAAAATATAAAATATCCAAGAGAAAATTGATTTATTGTTTGGTATTGATCAAAATACTAAGACATTTTCGAAGCTCATTCTATCTGAGAGTACAAAAAAATACATCGAAGAGGAGAAGTCGATTTCGCAGTGCATTTTTTTTCGTTCATCTTCCGGATACAACTTTTTACAGAATCAGCTTGGACTACACTTGCCGCACACGTCTTCATTACATAGGTGGATTAAGATTAAAAGTCTATCACCTGGAATAAATAGAAATGTCCAAGAGGAAATAAAGAAAATAACTTCAACATTATCACCAAAAGAAAAAGAAGTCGTGATTATATTTGATGAGATGAGCCTTCAGACGAAACTAACCTACAATAAATTCAAAGATGAAATTGAAGGTTTTGTTGATTACGGAAGGAATCAAAGATCTAATATATGCGCTAAGTCTGTGTGTGTTTTTATGATTCGAAGTGTATGCGGAAATTTTAAGCAAGTTTTATATCATGTCGTTTGTCCAAGCAATATACGAGTTAGAGGTCTGCTTGAATGTATTCATTTGCTCTCTCTACACGTGTACACTACTTCAGTGTACTCTATTCATTGCAATAATTCGAACAAATGCACAGCAAAAAAGAGTACCACATCTCAAAAGACAGTTGCTGTACAATACTCGGTCACCTGATAGCAAAATGAGTGCAGTGTTTTGTTTCTCTCCCACACTTTGGGTGCTTGAACTTGCTTGATGTGAGCAAATAGTTTAGAATGTTAACTGTAAAGAATACACTGAGTACACTGAGTGCACTGAATAAAACGATTACAAATACTAGTTGTTTTCTAGTATAAAACAGTGTACTCAGTTTAGTGTACACTTTTCACACAAATCATATTCAACAAATTTTTAAGTCATGTAGCCCAGTTTGCAAAATCGACAGCTGAATTTATAAAAAAAACAGATCGACTTTTCGACCTATTAAATGGAAAACCAGCACTTATACGGAATGTTCAAAATATGCATTTTATACAAGAAATGAAGGATTATATATTAAACATCGAATCCACAAACGCAAGAAATAGATCATTTTGTTTCAAAGGCTTGGCCTTAACTTTAGAAAGCGTTTTAAGAATAAGAGACAGAGAATGATTTATATTGCATTTATGTAAATAAATTTAATCAAGATCCGTTAGAGAACTTATTTGGTAAAATAAGAGCGCGGAATATTAGTAAAAGTAATCCAAGTGTTTCCGAATTTAACTCCCTGCTAGCCAAAAATATATCGATACAATTTTTATTCAAATCAAAATGTTCCAACTGCGAAGAAGACGATTCGGAATGTCTACAGGTGGATTGGAATGCTATTTTGCAGAGTGATATAGAAGAACAAATAATACTTACCCAAGAGCTATCACAAAATCACGACATTCAATATAATACAATATAGTTAATCCACCAGATGAAGACGCAATATCAGTCAAGGTACCGCAGGTCAACGAGATACTTTGCCGGATACTGCTTCTTTAAAACAATAAAACAAATGAGAACAAAATCTGTGAAAATTGTGCTGAAGAAATGTTAAAGGACAAACAGAATTTCGATCTAACGGAAGTATTGATAAAATTAAAAGAATATGAAAATTAAAAAGAAAATACGGTTCTCTTATGGCCGTCGGAAAAATATTTTCAAGTATGCCGTCTTCATGTACAAATATTTTCCGAATACTTTCGAAAACTACCTTTTGCATCTAACTTAAAAGAAAAAATAATCAGAGAATGTATAAAGGCATTTTTATATACATATTTAATCAAGTGCATATTTATTTAATCAAGTGCTGAAAATAAGGTACATACATACAGACAAAATAACAAGCACAACATAAGTCCAATTTGCACATATATATATGATCTATACAGATACTCCATGTCCATCCTACCAACAACGTGTCGGCATCAGAACTCCGTGACCGCAGTCGCACAAAATATTTTTTTTGTTTCTTTTTTGCAGTGAAGGTAAACAAGGTATGTGTGAGTGACACGATGGACTAAAAAGTGAGCAGAAAAAACAAATGTTTCGTGTTCTAATTTTTTCGCTTTTGTAAGAAGTTTAACCTTTTGAGAAAGCTTTTTTTTTAGTGAATTTCGTTTTCATATATCACTTCTTCTCATATGAATGAGACATCTGGGTAGTTTATTATCTGTGCTAATACTTTTGGCAAAGGAAATATACACGAATATCATAAACGTAGAAATAAATTACAACATACATATTGTAGCATAATAATAACTACGCCCCCTAAAAATATGACGCAACAAATTCCGAAGTGACTTCATTCTGGCAGAATTTTGGTTCGTACTGTCCTTTCATTCGAGGTTCGTGTCTGGGACGAAGTCTCCACAGCTCATGTCAACGAAAGAGACGAATAATATCAGGGATAAAAGGGAATTATAACTGCAAGAATTATTTCTCTTATTCCAGTGGTCGAAGAATTTGCTAGAAGTTTCTGGCTATCAGAAACTTCTGCTATATAAGGACAGATGGCGGTCAAAAAAAAACACAGTTGGTTTAGAACCGTGGCGAAGAGATTGGAAAAGTGATAATGGGCGAAGTTGTAATTTGGTGATAAATTGAAAGTTGAGAGTGAACAAGAAAAAGTAATTAGTTTGGATTTGTGAATTAAGTAATTGAAAGGAGATAAAGTGATTTGAGAGGAAAGAGACCTTGTAAGAAAAGAATTTGCGAAGAATAGTATAGTGTGAACTTGAATTGTTCTATAGACTAGAAAATAAAGAAATAAATTTCACAGAATATCGTTTTATCTACTCGAGCCGTAGCTTGCATATTACATTGGTGTCAGAAGCGGGATAAAACTTATTCTGTGAATAACTATTTCCGTGGTGTGAAATTGCACAAAAAAAAAAAAAAAAAACGATTTCTGTGTTGAGTTAATTAGTTGCGCAAAATGGGTCGCAAATTGGGAAAACTAACTATAACTCAACTAAAGGCAGAACTCAGTAAGCGGAACCTCGACACAACTGGGGGAAAAGATGCCCTGCTGATTCGTCTGGAAGAAGCAGTAACGCAGGAAGGTGAAAATCCGCACGACGTAGAGTTTGACGTGGAAGAGGAACCAGCAAGTACAGCAGCCGACCCGGGTATAACAAGTCTGCTCCTGCAACTTAAGTTAGTCATGGACGAACAAAAGAAAGCAATAGAAGATCAAAGGAATTCTCTAGAACTTAAGCTGGACGAACAAAAGAAAGCGATGGACGAACAAAAGAAAGCAATGGGCGACCAAAGGAATTCTCTAGAACTTAAGCTGGACGAACAAAAGAAAGCAATGGACGAACAAAAGAATTCTCTAGAACTTAAGATGGACGAACAAAAGAATTCTCTAGATGCTCTGGAAAGTAAACTTGATGAGCAAAACAAGAACTTGGAATCCAAATTCGAAGTGATCGAAGAGAAAATCGAGAAGGTCGAGACGCAACTCGAAAAAGTCGAAACTAGATTCGATGAAAATTTTGAGAAACATGAAACTCAGTTCGGGAAGATAGAGACTCAGTTTGAAAAAGTAGAAAAGCAAGTCGAAAATCTTGCTAAGGAGCTCAGCAACGTGAAGAGACAGAAAGCACGGGAATATTCCACTGACGGTCTGAGAAGAAAGGAGGTGCAGCCTCCTATCTTCGATGGTCAAACATCATGGCCAATTTATAAGAGGCAATTCGAAGCGGCCGCAATGACCAATAGCTGGGACGATGAAGAGAAGTCTATTGCACTCACGCTTGCACTGAGGGGTCCAGCTGCGGAGCTCTTGCAGACCATCCCGGAAGATAAACAGCAGAACTACGACTCTCTGGTTCAGGCTATCGAGATGCGGTTTGGGGATGAACACATGCAGCAGGTGTACAGGGTTCAGCTGCGTAGTCGAGTCCAGAAAAGGGGGGAAACGCTCCAACAGTTGCAAGCGGATATAGAGCGACTAGCCCATCTTTCATACCCTAAAGCCGGTGAGGAGCTTATCAACGAAATGGCGGTGGAAGCTTTTATTCAGGCCATAGAGGACAGACAACTGCAAATGGCTGTAAGGATGGCTGAAAAGCGAACACTCCCCGAGGCATTGGCATTCGCTTTGTCAATGAAGGCTGCGGACCAAGCATACCAGGGAATACACCGTGTCAGGGAAATGTCCGTCGTGGAATGCTCATGCCAGAGAACAGCCGTCATGGATGAAGACAGAGCTCGCGGAAGTCAAATCCGTTGCTGGAATTGCAACCAAACGGGACACCTACAACGGCAGTGCAGAAGTGCACCTAGACGAGGAAATTGTTCACATTGCGGAAGTAGGAGAAGCAGAGAGGAAGCATCTGGCTGTCAGTCAGACTTCGCAAAACCAGCAGTCGGGAAATGCGTAAGGACCAACTTCGCGGGGCAGAAGTTGGTTACTGGAATCGAGGCCCCCAGGACCACCATTCAAGTTTCGCAAACCAAACGGGGTAACAAGAGCCTGACAGTGGAGGCACTAATCAACGAGAAGAAGTGCGTAGCCACCATCGACACAGGTGCCACTGCCTCCATTGTAAGAAGAGATATCGTCAAAAGCTCCTGGCTGCACAACACCAACAGCTACTGCCTGAAGACTGCAACAGGGGAAATGGCGAAGGTATTTGGAGAAGTTCGTCTTACGATTACTCTGGCAGGACTGACGTTCTCCCATGCGTTTCTGGTGGCAGATATATGCGACGAGTGCATCATCGGAGTAGACTTCATGAAAGCAAATGAAGTAATCTTGGACATCGGGATGCAAGTACTGAGGTATCGAAATGTGGAGATTCCGATGGTGTACGGAAATGAGAATGCCGTAACTCTCAGGACAGTCATCAGCAAAGACGAAGTTTTGCCGCCGTCTTCAGAGACAATCATTTGGACGAAGCTGGAAGGTGATCTTGGGAGCCACCGATTCTACATAGTAGAACCAGACCCAGAGAAGAATTCTCAAGACTACATCGTGGGAAAGACGTTAGTCGAACCAAAGAACACCATGGTTCCAGTGAGGGTTTTGAACGCAAGACCACACACTGTCAAACTAAGGCGAGGGGAGGTGACTGGAAAATGCACGCCGATTACCGCCGTCGCAACAATATCTGAACGTGATGCTCCAAAACTTCTCCCATCACCTTGGACAGCGGAAGCGAGAGAGACGATTCTCCAGTCCAGTGAGCTGAATCAGGAGCAGCGAACTATGGCAGAGAATCTTATCAATGAGTACGCTGATGTATTTGCCTCACAGGACGGAGAATACGGCCGAACACACCTGGTACAACATCGAATAGACACTGGTGATACTAGACCAATTCGTCAGCCTGCTAGGCGCCTTCCATTGGCAAAGCAGACAGAAGTTGCAGAGATGGTGTCGGCAATGGAGAAAGAAGGTCTGATTGAAAGTTCCAAAAGTCCGTGGGCATCACCGGTTGTACTGGTTAAGAAGAAAGATGGCAGCACGCGGTTCTGCGTGGACTATCGGCAGCTCAATTACGTCACCAAGAAAGACAGCTACCCTCTGCCACGGATTGACGACACGCTAGACACACTATCAGGAGCCCGATGGTTTTCCACTCTCGACTTGAAGAGTGGCTACTGGCAGGTACAGATCCATCCAGAAGACCGGGAGAAAACCGCCTTCACCGCAGGAAATGGGCTATGGCAATTCACGGTAATGCCATTCGGGCTGTGCAATGCTCCGGCGACTTTCGAGCGATTGATGGAATGTGTCCTGCAAGGGTTAACATGGAAAACCTGTTTGGTATACTTGGATGATGTCATCGTCGTAGGAAAAACGTTTGCGCAACACCGAGACAATCTAAGGGATGTGTTTCAAAGGCTTCGAAGTGCCCACCTGAAGCTCAACCCCAAGAAGTGCGCCCTGTTTAGAGCGGAAGTCAAGTACCTGGGACACATAATTTCAGCGAAAGGAGTGAGAACCGATCCGGAGAAGGTCGAAGCGGTGAAAAACTGGCCAGTCCCCAAAGACAAACACCAACTAAGGAGCTTCCTGGGCCTAGCCACCTACTACAGACGGTTCGTGAAGGATTTTGCCGGGATCGCAAAGAACCTGCACCAGTTGACGGAAAAGGGAAAACAATTCAAATGGTCAATTGAGTGCGAGAAGAGCTTCAAGGCACTTAAACAACGGCTATGCGATGCCCCGATACTGGCTTACCCCACTCCCGGGGAAACGTTCGTTGTGGATGCAGATGCTAGTAATGTCGGGGTAGGAGCCGTACTCTCCCAGGTGCATGACGGCCAAGAGAAGGTGGTTGCGTACTTCAGCAAGGTGCTCTCTAAGCCAGAAAGGAACTACTGCGTGACAAGGCGGGAACTTCTAGCTTTGATCTTGGCTACGAAGCATTTTCACAAATACCTCTACGGGAGGAAGTTCGTTCTTCGCACAGACCATGCAGCCTTAAAATGGCTATTACAGTTCAAGAGTCCTGAGGGTCAGGTCGCAAGATGGATCGAAAGGCTGCAAATCTACGACTACGAAATACAGCATCGTAAAGGAAAACTCCACTCTAATGCGGATGCACTGTCCCGGAGACCATGCAGAACGGATTGTAAACATTGTGCGCGTCAGGAAGAACGGGAGCTGGTTTCAATCCAAAGAATGAGAGCCGAACCTATCGTCGGCTGGAGCGTAGATGAGATCCGGAACGCTCAGAAGGAAGACCCGGATATCGAGCCGATTCTGGCCTGGAAGGAGAACATGGAGAAACCGGATCATCAGGACATCTCTCACAGAAGCCCGACCTTAAAGGCATATTTTGCGCAGTGGGACTCCCTCCATGTCCAAGAAGGTGTTCTGAGAAGAAAATGGGAATCCTCCGACGGAAAGTCGTTTGTAATGCAGCTTGTCGTACCGCGGACGAGGGTCAAGGAGGTGTTACAGGAAATGCATGGCGGGGCGACCGGAGGCCACCTGGGAGTGAATAAGACGCTAGAAAAGGTACGAGAACGTTTTTATTGGTTAAAAGCGAAGGAAGATATAGAAGACTGGTGCAGAAAATGCGACGTGTGTGCAGCTAGCAAGGGTCCGAGAATCAAAACTCGAGGTAAGATGCACCAATACAACGTGGGAGCACCTTTTGAACGAATCGCCATTGACATCGCAGGACCCTTTCCGGAAACCGACAATGGTAATCGGTATATCCTCGTAGTGATGGACTACTTCAGTAAGTGGCCGGAAGCGTTTCCGATCCCTAACCAGGAAGCCAGAACCGTGGCGGAGCAGATCGTCTACAATTGGGTTAGCAGATTCGGTGTGCCCTTGGAATTGCATTCTGACCAAGGGCGGAACTTCGAGTCAAGAATCTTCCAAGAGATGTGTCAACTACTCGGAATCAAAAAGACAAGGACAACCCCGCTTCATCCACAGTCGGACGGTATGGTGGAGCGTTTCAATAGGACTTTGGACGAACATCTCTCGAAGGTCGTAGGTGACTACCAACGGGATTGGGACCGGCAGATTCCCTTGTTTTTGATGGCCTATAGAAGTGCCGTGCATAGCACTACTCGACATACGCCGTTCGAAATCTTATTTGGTGGAATAGCTCGTTTACCCAGTGAGGTGAAATTTGGATCTCCTACCAATGAGCCCAGAAATGAAGAAGAGTACGTGGCGGACCTTAGGGAAAGGCTTAGGGACATACACCAAAGGACCAGAAGCCAGATTAAGATGACGAGCGACCGCATGAAGACCAGGTATGATGCCAAGGCAACAACGTCAGGATTCCAGGAAGGAGATCTGGTGTGGCTGTATAATCCCCATCGCCAAAAGGGGAAATCACCTAAATTACAGCGGAACTGGGAAGGTCCCTACAGAATAATAACCCGCATCAACGATGTCGTCTACCGCATCCAGCGAGGACCGAGGGCCAAAATGAAAGTGGTTCATGTGGACCGACTGAGTCGATACAATGGCCGAAATGAGGATGCACTTGTTCGGGACGAACATGTCTAAGAGGGGGGCAGTGTAGCATAATAATAACTACGCCCCCTAAAAATATGACGCAACAAATTCCGAAGTGACTTCATTCTGGCAGAATTTTGGTTCGTACTGTCCTTTCATTCGAGGTTCGTGTCTGGGACGAAGTCTCCACAGCTCATGTCAACGAAAGAGACGAATAATATCAGGGATAAAAGGGAATTATAACTGCAAGAATTATTTCTCTTATTCCAGTGGTCGAAGAATTTGCTAGAAGTTTCTGGCTATCAGAAACTTCTGCTATATAAGGACAGATGGCGGTCAAAAAAAAACACAGTTGGTTTAGAACCGTGGCGAAGAGATTGGAAAAGTGATAATGGGCGAAGTTGTAATTTGGTGATAAATTGAAAGTTGAGAGTGAACAAGAAAAAGTAATTAGTTTGGATTTGTGAATTAAGTAATTGAAAGGAGATAAAGTGATTTGAGAGGAAAGAGACCTTGTAAGAAAAGAATTTGCGAAGAATAGTATAGTGTGAACTTGAATTGTTCTATAGACTAGAAAATAAAGAAATAAATTTCACAGAATATCGTTTTATCTACTCGAGCCGTAGCTTGCATATTACAATATGTAACCTTTAGTGTATAATATTCCTTTTTTATTTCTAGTTACATACATAAGCACATGTAAATTTGAAACATATCTTGTGTGTTATTAGTTTTGTTTTTAAGTATATTTCCAATGCATGGTCTGTGCGGCATATAGTCCCAGGTTTCGAAACCAATGTACCTACCGTTATTTCAGACGCACGTTTAACACCCTTGGGGATAGAACACTCATCAAAGCTGCCAGCATAGCTTCCGCAGGGATTGGATACCACAGCATCAGCAGCTTAAGGAAGCTCACTCTCTATGATGTTTTACGACGGGTTTTTCAGAGGACCGTCCTATTTGTTTTTTGTTTCTTTTTTGTTTTGTTTTTAATATTTTTGTTCCACGAGTAGTGGAGAAATAACATTCGACTTGCATAGAGATCCGCATAATGCCGGTACGGCACTACTTGCTGTGAGCCTTGCCACCGCATCAACAGGAGCTCATTATGACTGGTGTAATCCCCAGCCTTCCATTCCTATTGCACAGTTTTAGAGTTCACACCACCAAGGAGTTAGGTATCTCTTGTGACTTCATTTTTAATAACCACTATGCACAATTTAGTACATGCATGTAAATCTTGGCGACACTAATTTCATTTCATTTCATTTCATTTATTTTATTTAAATGGTTTGTACATTAAGATAGAATGATTTTTAGTACTTAGTGCAGTAACTTCAAAACAATGATTTCATTGAAAAACTTAGAACTAGATACAAAAAATTTTTTAAAACTAAGTTGAGGAGAGATAGATAGAAAATACATATGGGATTTAATGTTGAGGTGTGGAAAAATAAAGGAAAAGTGCACTTTTAAAATTGGAGTGATTTGATATGTGAGGGTAAGGAGTTCCATAGTCTCACAGTGTGAATGAAAAACAAGTGCGAGGAATTGAGAAAATTGCAGCGGTAGGGTATTAGATTGGTGGTTCGTGACGACCGAGTAAAATTAAGCCTGTTATAAAAATAACGCGGACTTTGGATTGTAATAATTTTATGTAACAATATACAGTTCCTGGCGTTGATATACTGATACAAATCACAACCTATTAAATCCCTAGTGTATGCTGATATGTGGTCACGAATGCCGTGGATGTAACGCACCGCGTCATTGAAGGCTACTTGCAATTGTGCTGGGATAACGAGTCTAGACTACAATATACAACTTCAGCATACGTTATGAGGGGCAAGATTAGAGTTGTTACCAGCTTTCATCGTGTTTCCAGTGGAGTAAAATAAGCACTAAGCCAGAGCTTGTGAAGGCAGCCGTAGATACGTCCAATGACCACTTTGGTGTGATTATAACCAGACAGATTTCGATTAATTGTGTATCCGAGACTAGTGGTTGATTCAACAGCTTTGATTTTATTACTATTTAGATACAGATCAGGTAGAAGATTAAGGTTAAATTTTTTCTGGGATATTGGAATTATTTGCGATTTTGTCGGATTTAATAGTAAACCATTTGTCACTGACCAAGTGTAGATGCGTTTTAGATCATCGTTGATGAGAAAAGCGAGTTCATTAAGGTTGGAGTATGGTTTTGCCAGGTGTAGTTGAAGGTCGTCAGCATATAGATGTACTGAAGCATGTTTGCACACAGACGGGAAGTCATTAATAAACATGCGGAAGAGAATTGGTCCTAATATTGAGCCCTGGGCATACCTTGTTTGATTTTCATTAGGGACGAACAATTTTCACCCAGGTGCCTTGTGATTTGTTTTGCTATTATTTTCTCGAAAGCCTTCGATAAGCAAGGTAGAATGCTGATCGGTCTATAGTCGGAAGGAGATGCTGGATTAGCTTTCTTTGTGATAGGCAGACCTCTTGCATTTTTCCAGACCTGAGGAAAAGTTGATGTTGTTATAGACCAGTTTATTACATGGGTAAAGTGGGAGACAATTTGTGGTAAGATGAGTTTGATGAAGCGTATTGGTAGGCCATCTTCCCCAATTGATCAGACTTGATAGCTGCAACGCATTGAACAATTTCGTCTTCAGTGGTTACTACAAAGTCTTCCAGTCTAGGCAACGAATGCACAAGGTTGTCGACCTGATTAAAATCTAATTTGTTAAAATTGGAATCATCCCCTAGAAAGGCACGATTTAGTTCATCAGGATCGAGAACGCATTTGAAGTTGAGGCCACTGGAAACACCAATTTTACGCAAGTTACTCCAAAGTTTCTTTGCAGGGAGGGATATACTTAATTTGGATGCAAAATAATTTTTCTTTGAAGTGCGTACAACGAATGTGGCATAGTTATGTGCCACTTTAAATGAAGACCAGTTATCATGGTCTGCGCCTCCATTTACTGTATAGTTTGTTCTTTCTTTTAATAGAGCTAACTACTTCGGCCGTAAACCATGGGCATGCTCTGTTATGTATTTTTACTGTTTTAGTTGGTACATATTACTTTTTCATTTGGATCAGCCCTTAGACGGCACTGCTCCCAGGGGGCAGAATAAGTAGCAATTTGGAGGGCATTTAATTCTATGGAATTGAAATCTTTGAACGTAAAAATATCTGAGAAAACGGTTTTGGACAAATTCACATCATAAGTACAGAAAAGCAGATCATGATCAGAAACATGAAACGATAATTGCTCGCACAGTAAAACAAGAGACGAATTGGAAACAACGATTAGATCTAGAAGACTGGGTAAGCGATTATTAGCAAAACGAGTTGGGTAGGTTGTATTTATTATTTTCATTCCTACTGAAGAAACTAAATCCTTCATTTGAGAGGCAAGCGAGTCATTTTTCAGTAAGTTGGTATTGAAATCACCACAGATGATTATGTGCTGATAGAGCGCACAGCATTCATAGATAACTGAAAAGAAAGGCACAGGGGAGCAGCTTCTATTGTTACTGTACGCACACGCAACCATACATTTGGTGTTGCAATCCTGAATTTCGATGATAATGTATTCGATTTCATTGCCATTAGACTTACTGATAATTTCACATTTCAGATTTGATTTACAATAAATCACTGCCCCGCGACCGCACTGTATTTTATATGACAAATCAGGTACCATCGAGTTAAACCAGGTTTCACTTACACAAATAATATCAACACAGGAACAAGAAAACAAGTACTTTAAATAATCTAATTTGTTGTTATTTAGACTACGCGCATTTAAGTAGCAAACTTTAAGCCCCTCATATCTCTTGGAGATAACATTTACCATAGTGTACGTTGATTTTTCATTCACACTGTGTTGGTTGCCTAACCATGAGCCATCCATTTAAAAAGAACAATAAAAGTAAATAAAATTGCAATCCAACTAGAGTCGAGAAGGAAGGATTGGGGTTGGGTAGAGTTATAGAGAAAAAGGGAGTTACATATAAAGAAAAAGAGGACTAAAGACGACAGAATTACAGTGCGTAATAGGCTTACGAAAAATTAAAAACAATCATTGATGTATCGCAGCAGCAGCGGCAAGATCTTCGGAGCTTTCAATGAGAAAGCTTTTTTCATTCGCCGACTTCTTAACATACACAGATCCATATTTTGTGTACACAGCAAACAGAGCGCTGTTCAAGAAAAATCTTGTTTGTCTCGTTAGACTTTCATTGAGATAACAGCTGTTATCCGATTCAATGCCTAAATCATGGAGACGTAGTTGAATCTTGTGTTGTTTGCAGTAATTCGCTGCAGACATCAGAACGGCGTTTCTCTCTTGTGGGTTGCTAACTTTAACACAATAGGAGATGTCACGGTGTTGTTGTTGTTACGCATTTTTGTGCGAAAAGCGTTAAATAGGAGAGGCGGCTTACACTCGATGGTGTGGCAGAGTCAATTAAATAAACTTTTGATGTTCTCATTTGGGAGTGCAGGTACTCCAAAGAGCACTGCGTCACATGCTACTTCCTTCCTTTCCAGAGCATCACATCGCCGTTGAAGAGCTACAATTTCAGCATTATGTATGGTTGTATTGGTGGTATTTTCATGTTGATCGATGCGCTCTACTATGCTGGTTATTATGCTGTGCATTTCATTTAAACTCTGACTCCAAGTTGTTTTAATTTCCTCGATCTTGAGAAGAAACTCATTTTGCATTTTGGAGATTTCTTCTACCAACCCAAGTCGCATTATTTCAGCCTGCTTAGTAAGATGTTCTTCCAATACTTTGGCGGTAAGAGGGGCAGTGTCACTACTCGGCTGTTTTACTGCAGGTGAAGATGATTGTGTGGGTTGTGTGGGCGTTGATGGCAAGCCTTTTGAAGAGATCACTCTTGAACGAAGGTTCGGAGCAGACATTGTAACCAAAGAGAACTACTTTTGAGTGGTGGTAGTGCAAAAACAAACCAGAAAATGTCGACAGTAGCGATGAACAAATTATGGGCCGAGAAACAATTTTTTATTTTTTTTTATTTATGCGAATGAATTGTGTTCTTCGTTAAACAGTAACCGGCCAAAGGTTTATAACCACTAAGACTTAAGTTTTATGTTAATATTTAGTTTATTAATTCAATTAACACACCGTATTAGCTCACTTTCGCTGGACGATAGAAAAAAACGCGTCTATTCGTGCTTACAACTTCAACTCATATCAATCGAAAAGACTGCTATTAGCAATTTACAGCGGCCGCCTACGGGGAGAACTAATGATGTGGATTTTTGCCCACTGTGGGGAGTCGATACTCTTTCCCTTTTCGGTCCCTTCCACAATTAACCTTACTGTGGATAACAATTGTTATCAATATCGAAAAGCTCGTAAGTCCTCCTTTCTGCGACAAGCAGTTTCGATATTAATAACGACAGCAGTTTGGAATTTATATGGTTGTATTTCTTCTTAATTGCTCTTCATGTCTTGTAAGTCTTCATTTGGATAGTCCATTCACTTGCAAAAATTAATTGCAACGAAAATATTCAATTCACTTGATGATATTTAGACTGGCCCACTGTGTTGCCACTGATTAAGGATCTCAATAAGGTACACTTAGACCAATTACGTTCGTTGTTAACATACGGGGCATATGAGTTAACACATTGTTGCACTGCATCGTCGTTATTTGTTTTTTTCTTGCCAAATCATTTAAGTTAACACATTGATGCACTGCACCGTCAAATTTTTTGCTGTCTTTTGTATAATCATTTATTCAGCTATCAGGTATTCTAACGCTTCCGTTCTACTGCAGCATCAGCATCTGGTTAACTAGGTTTGCAACTATTTGCATCTATCACGTATCCGTACGCTTCCGCTGTACTACAGCGCCAGCGTCTAGTTTTTATTTGCACTTCATGTTATTAATCATGTTGTTCTTTGTGAATCATTTATTCAGCTAACAGGTATTCATACGCTTAAGCTGTTCTGCAGCGTCAGCATCTAGTTTTTATTTGCACATTATATTATTAATCATATGTTTAAGAAAATGTTTTTTTTGATTCAATAAAGAGTTCAGTTTTTTGTTGATAGCTAAAAGGTGAAGTCGTGTTTTAATTTGGACATAGTCCAACATAATATTGAAGTCGTGTTTTAATTTGGACAGAGTTCAACACAATATTGAAGTTGTGTTTTAATTTGGACATAGTCCAATGTAATATTTATTGTTAATAAACGTAACTGGCGCCCAACGTGGGTCAGCGACTCAGTGAAACCCAACCGGTGCATAAATCAAGTATCCTTGTTCCAAGAGGAGAAGAATGTGATTTTGAAAAAATTAATCAATAGTGACTTTATTATAATCGTGAGTTTTAACTGAAGAAAAAAACTCAGGTGCTTTCTTAGGTGGCAAATTACGTTAGAGCATCGAACGGTTGACGTTGAACAGATGTGCATGTGTATTGATTTTGATGATGGAGTTCGTTATCAATTGTTTATTTTTGTTTGCTACGTTCCGCCTGATAGTGTTACCAACTTATATAAAAGAACATTGATAACATTAGTATTATTGTTACTCATCTTGAAGCCTCTCAATTTCCTTGCGTTTTGAGTGACTTCAATATTGGTGATGTGTGTTTAAATGTTAATCATGAATGGGAACAATTGGTTGTCGATGGTCTACTATCTTTGAACTTATATCAAATAAACAATATTCGGAATAGTTTAAATATAATTTTAGATTTAGTATTTCTAAATAACGAAATTACTTTTAATATTTTAGAAGCTTTGGATCTTATTGATTCCAATAAAATGCATCACAAAGCTGTATTCTTAGAATATAGATTTCTTAGTTATTCTAACAAAAGTAATAATAATTCTTCCGTGTTTACTTACAATTTTGCTGCTCTGATGAATTATCTTAACAGTTTTGATTGGGATGCATTGCTCACCTCCTGTTTAAAAAGTAATGACGACGTATTTATGAAAAAAAATAATTCTAGTTTCTAGCTCTTTGTACCTAAAACGCGTCGTAATAATCGGTTTAGAATTCCTTGGTCAAATAAAAGATCGGTAAATTTACGAAACGTAAAAAGAAACAACTTACTCGTATATTTTAATTTCTTTGAGATTCAGAAAAGAGTAGTAGTTCTTGAATAGATTTTTAAATAAACAATACTCATCTGTTGAGTCCGCGGTAAACGATAATGGTAAATCATTTTGAAATTACATTAATTCAAAGCAAAATACCTCAGGCTTGCCTAAGGTAATGGAATTTGGAAATGTATTATAAGTTCAGCCGATTTGAAAGGAACTTGTGACTTGTTTGCTAACTTTTTCGAGTAGGTATATATAGTCTCGAGTCCAATCAACTCGTGTGTTGCAACTCTCAAATGATAATTTAATGCGTTACAGGATCTTAAGATAAACAGTAACCAGGGCCCCGATGGAGTTCCAGCGGTAATAAACTTAAAATTATTTTTAACTAGTCGCTTGTAACTGGAGAATTTCTTAGTGAATGGAAATATTTTCATAAATATTATTCCAATATTTAAAAGCGGTTTAAGACAAAAAGTTGAAAACTATCGACCTATATTAAAGCTTTCTGCAATTCTAAAATTGTTTGAAAGCATTGTTAAGAATAAATATTTTTTTCGCGGTTAAAGAAATTATTTCCAATAATCAACATGGCTTTGCTCGAGGTAGGTCATGTACTACTAATTTAACGTTATTAACTAATTATATATTTGATAGTTTTGAAAGACATTTACAAGTTGATGTACTTTGCACAGATTTTACAAAATATTTTGATAGAATACAACACACTTTACTTTTAGATAAGCTTAGATCATTGGGCTTTCACTCTTCAATGCTAAGGTGGTTTTCCAATTATTTAAGAGATAGAAAGCAATTGGTAAAAGTTGATAGTTTTACATCTCGGGTAATAAAAGTAACCACTACCGTCCCACAAGATAGTCATCTGGGCCCGTTGCTATTCATTTTGTTTTTAAATGATGTTCACGAAATATTCAATTTCTGTGAGGTTTTAACTTTCGTGGACGGTTTATAATTATTTGCACATACAGTCACCGTCTGGCTTTCGAGCAGTAAACATCGTGTTTATTCTCAGTTGGTAGTGCTTGCTAATTTCTCTCAAATCGTCTCTCACCACTGGTATATCAATCTACCTCTCACACGTAAGTGTAAACTTATTTGTACTACTCTTTATAAGTCACGCGCCCCTCTTTACTGAAAGTGAGTTAATTTTCTCTCTACTCAGCCCAATGGCCCCGGGGCCAATTACAAAGCCCGGGAATCGGTTCAGCGGTCTTCCGGTAGACCAGCCACCTGATCCCCCCCGGCCAAAAAAAAAAAAGTGTTACCTTCATCCTGGGAAGAATATCCCACTCTCCCTAAATCAGCTGTGCCTAAGAACCCAAGATTTGTCTTAATTTCTTCAACAAATCCCGACAAACCACTAACATCTATTAGCGTATTTTTATTGAGAAAAGCTATTGATGCAATAAGCACAGAGTATGATCAGATTTCCCAGCTTAGAGATGGAAACCTCCTCATACTAACCAAAAACCAACGTGTCGCTGACAGATTTTTGACGACTAAAAATCTATCAAATCTATGCCCTGTTTCAGTCATTCTTCATGATCGCTTAAACTCTTCCAAAGGAATTGTATACGCGCCTTGCTTGATTCATGTTGATGAATCAGAAATTATCTCTGAAATGGGACCCCAAGGGGTTACAGGAGTTTACAAATTCACTAAACCTTTTGAAGGTAAACAACGTCCTACCGGCTTAATGTTGTTCACGTTTGATCGTTTCCAACCACCAGACACAGTAGAGATCGGTTGGTATAATGCTAAGGTAAGTGAGTACATTCCGAACCCAATGAGATGCCGTAACTGTCAGCTTCTTGGGCACACTACTAATAAATGCACAAAGTCCGCTGCGTGCGAAACCTGCAATCTACCTCCCCACACTCCTTCGAGCTGTTCTCGTAAAATGTGTGCAAATTGCCTCGACTCACACCCCTCCTCAGATAGAAATTGCCCTAGATTTATACAAGCTAAGCAAATCTTAACTATAAAAACTAAGAACAAATGCACCATGGCGGAGGCTAAACGCCTGTATAGGGAAACAAATCCTACAAGTGCCAACTTTACAAGAGATTCATTTGCCACAGTCACAAGTATAACATCAAATGCGAAATCATCCGATGCTCATACACTATCAAATTCCTATTCACATACTAACAAAACAACTATACCCCAACCACCTCTTCCTCCGCAAACTAATAAAAACACATCTCAAAGCATTACCAAGATCCTAAATACGAACGAAAACAAAACCTCAACAAACTCTCTCACTAACACAGTTATTTCTTCGCAACCTCAAGTTCTCACTCGAAATCCATCAACAAATTCAACATTAAAACTCAACGAACCAAACAACTCAATAAAACAAATCTCCAATCACAACATACATTCAAACCAAAACCAACCTACAACTCTCTCAAACTCTATCAAACCAATCAACACTAACCAACCTATTAGTGACTCTCTAAAAATCTCTACAATCTCAAATGCTTTTTCTCTTAAAAACTACTACCAATCCGACTCGGATATGGACAACAATGACTAATTCAAACCAGTCCCCACCCCCACCGTAGGTCCCCGTCGGAGGTGGATCGCGCCCCACGGCTTGCTTTTCTCGCAGTGACATCAAAAGATGATCACATGGCGATAATGGTAGATATACCATTCATTGCTGTCGTCTTTGACGATGTTGCGTGGGTGAATCCGAGCCGCCGAGCGCGATCTGCTTGTCGACGGGGACGTGTGGTGGGTATTTCTTTTCATTTGCAGTTCTTATCTTTGCCCAATATAATAAAATATATTGCTGTTAAGATTCCTACTCATTATGACTAGTTTCAAAATCCTGCAATGGAACCTGAATGGCTACTTTAATAACTACCATGAACTGCAGTTATTAATAAGTGAACTACATCCAGCCATTATCTCTTTGCAAGAAACCCACTTGCCGAATAACTCGAAATACGCACCAAGACAATATTCCCCCTATTATCACAATTTTGATATGGGGGTCGCCCAACGGGGATCAGGGCTTTTGGTTCATAAGTCAATCCCCCATACCCCCATACAAGTAAACTCCAAAATATCTGCGGTTGCAGTTGTAATTGAGACAAAAATAAATTTCACAGTCGTATCCATTTACATTCCCCCCGACCAACCATTTTCCGCTGCCGAATTAGACAATTTAGTAAATACATTCCACACCCCCATTTTGCTAACCGGTGACTTTAACTCGTGGAGCCCCTTATGGGGCTCTTGCGTAACTAATGTCAGGGGTAAAGTGGTCGAGAATTTTCTAGCATACTCCAACTTAGCCATACTAAACGACGGTAGACCCACTCATTTCTCGACACACAAAACCTTTACGCACGTTGATCTATCGCTTATTTCTCCACAGCTGTATCCAAACTGCACATGGACAGTTCTACCGGATCTACATGGCAGCGACCATTTTCCTATAATTACGACCCTAAAATTCGGAGCCCAACCTAAAAGCTTTAAGACACCACCAAAATTTCAAATCGACAGAGCAAATTGGCCCCTATTTCAAGCTAAGGCGATAGATTTTCTAACACTTAGGAATCCATCCCCTAATATTAATAAGGAAACCGCGGTAATTCAAAAATGTATTCGCACAGCAGCTAACGCAGCAATACCTCAAACCCATAACTCAAAAAAAAGAACCTCTGTTCCATGGTGGAACAACGACATTAAAAATTTGCGTCAAATCAAGCAGAAGGCTTGGCACAACTTCAAAAAACATCCGAGCGATGCAAATTTCATTGCATACCGTAAAGCCAATGCTCTTTTTCGCAAATCAGCCAAACTTGCTAAGAAGGAAAGCTTTGAAAACTTTACTTCCAACATCAACCCAAACTCTTCCTCCAAAGTACTCTGGGATAGCATAAAATCCCTTACCGGGAACTATGTCCAACGCACAATAAAGGTTTTAAAAACAGAGTCGCTAACATTATCATGCCCTTCGGAAATAGCGGAATATTTCGCCAAAACATGGTCGAACTACGCCAAAGACACAAACTTTTCTTCGATATTCCTAGAAGCTAAATACTCTGCATTAAATAAAACTGTTGCTGGCAATAACTTACCATCTTCGGCTCGCAAAATTGAAATCCCAATAAACCATCTCGAATTCGAAAACTGCCTGGGATCAGTTGTAGGTAAAACACCCGGTTATGACAGGATTTCATATCCTATGCTCAAAAATTCGCCTCCAATGCTAAAAAAAACGCTTAGTATCGCTATATAATCTAATTTTCGACAACGGTGTCATCCCCCAAATATGGAAAATTGCGAGTGTGGTACCTATTCGAAAGCCTTCAAAGTCCGCCACCGATATTAGTGGCTACCGCCCGATATCACTTTTACCATGCATTGGCAAAGTCCTTGAAAAAATAGTATCAAGGCGCCTTCTTTGGTACTTAGAGATAAATAATTTCATAGACATAAACCAAGTAGCCTTCAAATATGGCCGATCTACCACCGATGCACTTCTGCACATTGATGATTTCGTTGTTTCAGCTTTGTCTTCCAAAAATCATATTTCAATTCTGTCAATAGACTTTGAAAAAGCCTTTGACAGAATTGGGATTCATGTTGTAATTAAGAAATTAATTCAATGGAAAATTGGCCCTAAAATGCTCAATTATATTAAGTCATTCCTTTCCAAAAGAAAATTCAGAATAAAAATAAATAATGTTCACTCCAACGTCAACGAATTCGAGAATGGTATCCCTCAAGGATCACCACTCTCTGTAATAATTTTTATTGTTGCATTTAATGAGTTAAGTGAGATCTTAACAAGATATAACACCATTCGTCACTCTCTATACGCCGATGATTTATTTATTTTATCAAAGTGTAAAGATACCGATAAACTTACTGCCACATTCATGGAAATCCTTACAGAGATTGACGAATGGTGTAAGCTATCTGGAGCAAAAATTTCATTTAATAAAACCAAAATTTTACACATTTGTCGAAAAACAAGTTGCTCAAAACATGTAACACTTAATTTCAATAAAACTAGTATTTGTAATGTTAACGTACTTAACATACTTGGTATTATGTTCGATTGTAAATATAGTTTTAAGGATCATTGTTTACACTTAAAAAAAAACCTACCAGAGTTAATATAATTAAGTATCTTGCATCAAAAAACTGTAGTGCACACATAAACTCGATCGTCAGGGTCATCAAATCCATCATCCTATCAAAAATTGACTACGGTTTTGTTGTTTATGGTAAATGCGCTAAGACAACGCTACAATTAATAAAACCCGAATATCACGCAGCAGTAAGATGTGCTCTTGGGGCGTTTAGGACGACACCTATAATAAACATGCTCACAGAAGCTGGACTGCCTTCAGTTGAGGAAAGATTCGAATACCTTAAACTTGCTCTCATAGCCAAACTCACAGGATCCCAAAAGTCTCCGGTCATAGCCGATGTCAGGAGAACACTGTCCCACAAAAGATTCCCTAAACTGCCTACTACAATACGCAATTCAATCCACTCGGCTCGCAGTTTCGATATCCCATTCCATATACAAACTTACAAAACATCAGTGTTCCCACCATGGCTTTTATCAGAAAACTCTTTCATAACCGACCTTAATCACTTACACAAGTCATCCACAAGTGCAGAAGTATATAAAGCCAAGTTTAAGAACATAAGACAAGAATATGTAGCAAGAAATTGGAAACTGGTTTTCACCGACGGATCTAAATCGGAAAACGGTACTGCATTTGCAGTAGTGGAAGAAAATGGCAAGGTGCTAGCAAAAGGGATAACACTGGATACCTGTTCAGTGTTTTCTGCAGAAGCTCTTGCAATTTTTAAGGCCTCCACACTAAACAAAAAGCAAAAAATTATCATCTGCACTGACAGTCTTTCTGTTATAACTGCCATCAGAAATATAAGCAATAAAACTCCAATAGTAGAAGCTATCAGGGATAGCCTTATGAAAAGTGATAAGAAAATCAAACTCATGTGGGTTCCTGCACACGTGGGCATTAAGGGTAATGAAGAAGCGGATAAAGCTGCTAAGTCAGCAGCCTCAAACGAGCCACTTATCAGCTTCTACACACACAACAACAAAGACATACAAAGACAAATAAGGACACTTTCGAAACACAAGAAACTGGAGACATGGAAGCAATATATCCATCACTATTCAGCAATCAACACAGAAGCAAAAATGACAATATATCCCGCAAATTGTCCAAAAGTATGATTCGATGCTTTCTTCGTCTCCGCTTGGGCCATACTAACTTAACGCACAGCCATACTCTTGCCAAGAATGACCCCCCAATTTGCCATCTTTGCGACGAAAACTGTGTTCTAACAATAAAACATATATTGGAATGCCAGAAGATCAATGATACGGCAAATATCCTAGCTAACTCCACACTCGAAGACCTACTAAAAACCGCCACAGAAACAAATATAAAAAACATTTTTGAAATATTTAAATACTTAAAACTAGATAACTCTCTGTAACAGTAACCTTAATTTAATCCTTTTTTCGATCGCCGAGCGCGATCTGCTTGTCGACGGGGACGTGTGGTGGGTATTTCTTTTCATTTGCAGTTCTTATCTTTGCCCAATATAATAAAATATATTGCTGTTAAGATTCCTACTCATTATGACTAGTTTCAAAATCCTGCAATGGAACCTGAATGGCTACTTTAATAACTACCATGAACTGCAGTTATTAATAAGTGAACTACATCCAGCCATTATCTCTTTGCAAGAAACCCACTTGCCGAATAACTCGAAATACGCACCAAGACAATATTCCCCCTATTATCACAATTTTGATATGGGGGTCGCCCAACGGGGATCAGGGCTTTTGGTTCATAAGTCAATCCCCCATACCCCCATACAAGTAAACTCCAAAATATCTGCGGTTGCAGTTGTAATTGAGACAAAAATAAATTTCACAGTCGTATCCATTTACATTCCCCCCGACCAACCATTTTCCGCTGCCGAATTAGACAATTTAGTAAATACATTCCACACCCCCATTTTGCTAACCGGTGACTTTAACTCGTGGAGCCCCTTATGGGGCTCTTGCGTAACTAATGTCAGGGGTAAAGTGGTCGAGAATTTTCTAGCATACTCCAACTTAGCCATACTAAACGACGGTAGACCCACTCATTTCTCGACACACAAAACCTTTACGCACGTTGATCTATCGCTTATTTCTCCACAGCTGTATCCAAACTGCACATGGACAGTTCTACCGGATCTACATGGCAGCGACCATTTTCCTATAATTACGACCCTAAAATTCGGAGCCCAACCTAAAAGCTTTAAGACACCACCAAAATTTCAAATCGACAGAGCAAATTGGCCCCTATTTCAAGCTAAGGCGATAGATTTTCTAACACTTAGGAATCCATCCCCTAATATTAATAAGGAAACCGCGGTAATTCAAAAATGTATTCGCACAGCAGCTAACGCAGCAATACCTCAAACCCATAACTCAAAAAAAAGAACCTCTGTTCCATGGTGGAACAACGACATTAAAAATTTGCGTCAAATCAAGCAGAAGGCTTGGCACAACTTCAAAAAACATCCGAGCGATGCAAATTTCATTGCATACCGTAAAGCCAATGCTCTTTTTCGCAAATCAGCCAAACTTGCTAAGAAGGAAAGCTTTGAAAACTTTACTTCCAACATCAACCCAAACTCTTCCTCCAAAGTACTCTGGGATAGCATAAAATCCCTTACCGGGAACTATGTCCAACGCACAATAAAGGTTTTAAAAACAGAGTCGCTAACATTATCATGCCCTTCGGAAATAGCGGAATATTTCGCCAAAACATGGTCGAACTACGCCAAAGACACAAACTTTTCTTCGATATTCCTAGAAGCTAAATACTCTGCATTAAATAAAACTGTTGCTGGCAATAACTTACCATCTTCGGCTCGCAAAATTGAAATCCCAATAAACCATCTCGAATTCGAAAACTGCCTGGGATCAGTTGTAGGTAAAACACCCGGTTATGACAGGATTTCATATCCTATGCTCAAAAATTCGCCTCCAATGCTAAAAAAAACGCTTAGTATCGCTATATAATCTAATTTTCGACAACGGTGTCATCCCCCAAATATGGAAAATTGCGAGTGTGGTACCTATTCGAAAGCCTTCAAAGTCCGCCACCGATATTAGTGGCTACCGCCCGATATCACTTTTACCATGCATTGGCAAAGTCCTTGAAAAAATAGTATCAAGGCGCCTTCTTTGGTACTTAGAGATAAATAATTTCATAGACATAAACCAAGTAGCCTTCAAATATGGCCGATCTACCACCGATGCACTTCTGCACATTGATGATTTCGTTGTTTCAGCTTTGTCTTCCAAAAATCATATTTCAATTCTGTCAATAGACTTTGAAAAAGCCTTTGACAGAATTGGGATTCATGTTGTAATTAAGAAATTAATTCAATGGAAAATTGGCCCTAAAATGCTCAATTATATTAAGTCATTCCTTTCCAAAAGAAAATTCAGAATAAAAATAAATAATGTTCACTCCAACGTCAACGAATTCGAGAATGGTATCCCTCAAGGATCACCACTCTCTGTAATAATTTTTATTGTTGCATTTAATGAGTTAAGTGAGATCTTAACAAGATATAACACCATTCGTCACTCTCTATACGCCGATGATTTATTTATTTTATCAAAGTGTAAAGATACCGATAAACTTACTGCCACATTCATGGAAATCCTTACAGAGATTGACGAATGGTGTAAGCTATCTGGAGCAAAAATTTCATTTAATAAAACCAAAATTTTACACATTTGTCGAAAAACAAGTTGCTCAAAACATGTAACACTTAATTTCAATAAAACTAGTATTTGTAATGTTAACGTACTTAACATACTTGGTATTATGTTCGATTGTAAATATAGTTTTAAGGATCATTGTTTACACTTAAAAAAAAACCTACCAGAGTTAATATAATTAAGTATCTTGCATCAAAAAACTGTAGTGCACACATAAACTCGATCGTCAGGGTCATCAAATCCATCATCCTATCAAAAATTGACTACGGTTTTGTTGTTTATGGTAAATGCGCTAAGACAACGCTACAATTAATAAAACCCGAATATCACGCAGCAGTAAGATGTGCTCTTGGGGCGTTTAGGACGACACCTATAATAAACATGCTCACAGAAGCTGGACTGCCTTCAGTTGAGGAAAGATTCGAATACCTTAAACTTGCTCTCATAGCCAAACTCACAGGATCCCAAAAGTCTCCGGTCATAGCCGATGTCAGGAGAACACTGTCCCACAAAAGATTCCCTAAACTGCCTACTACAATACGCAATTCAATCCACTCGGCTCGCAGTTTCGATATCCCATTCCATATACAAACTTACAAAACATCAGTGTTCCCACCATGGCTTTTATCAGAAAACTCTTTCATAACCGACCTTAATCACTTACACAAGTCATCCACAAGTGCAGAAGTATATAAAGCCAAGTTTAAGAACATAAGACAAGAATATGTAGCAAGAAATTGGAAACTGGTTTTCACCGACGGATCTAAATCGGAAAACGGTACTGCATTTGCAGTAGTGGAAGAAAATGGCAAGGTGCTAGCAAAAGGGATAACACTGGATACCTGTTCAGTGTTTTCTGCAGAAGCTCTTGCAATTTTTAAGGCCTCCACACTAAACAAAAAGCAAAAAATTATCATCTGCACTGACAGTCTTTCTGTTATAACTGCCATCAGAAATATAAGCAATAAAACTCCAATAGTAGAAGCTATCAGGGATAGACTTATGAAAAATGATAAGAAAATCAAACTCATGTGGGTTCCTGCACACGTGGGCATTAAGGGTAATGAAGAAGCGGATAAAGCTGCTAAGTCAGCAGCCTCAAACGAGCCACTTATCAGCTTCTACACACACAACAACAAAGACATACAAAGACAAATAAGGACACTTTCGAAACACAAGAAACTGGAGACATGGAAGCAATATATCCATCACTATTCAGCAATCAACACAGAAGCAAAAATGACAATATATCCCGCAAATTGTCCAAAAGTATGATTCGATGCTTTCTTCGTCTCCGCTTGGGCCATACTAACTTAACGCACACCCATACTCTTGCCAAGAATGACCCCCCAATTTGCCATCTTTGCGACGAAAACTGTGTTCTAACAATAAAACATATATTGGAATGCCAGAAGATCAATGATACGGCAAATATCCTAGCTAACTCCACACTCGAAGACCTACTAAAAACCGCCACAGAAACAAATATAAAAAACATTTTTGAAATATTTAAATACTTAAAACTAGATAACTCTCTGTAACAGTAACCTTAATTTAATCCTTTTTTCGATCGCCGAGCGCGATCTGCTTGTCGACGGGGACGTGTGGTGGGTATTTCTTTTCATTTGCAGTTCTTATCTTTGCCCAATATAATAAAATATATTGCTGTTAAGATTCCTACTCATTATGACTAGTTTCAAAATCCTGCAATGGAACCTGAATGGCTACTTTAATAACTACCATGAACTGCAGTTATTAATAAGTGAACTACATCCAGCCATTATCTCTTTGCAAGAAACCCACTTGCCGAATAACTCGAAATACGCACCAAGACAATATTCCCCCTATTATCACAATTTTGATATGGGGGTCGCCCAACGGGGATCAGGGCTTTTGGTTCATAAGTCAATCCCCCATACCCCCATACAAGTAAACTCCAAAATATCTGCGGTTGCAGTTGTAATTGAGACAAAAATAAATTTCACAGTCGTATCCATTTACATTCCCCCCGACCAACCATTTTCCGCTGCCGTATTAGACAATTTAGTAAATACATTCCACACCCCCATTTTGCTAACCGGTGACTTTAACTCGTGGAGCCCCTTATGGGGCTCTTGCGTAACTAATGTCAGGGGTAAAGTGGTCGAGAATTTTCTAGCATACTCCAACTTAGCCATACTAAACGACGGTAGACCCACTCATTTCTCGACACACAAAACCTTTACGCACGTTGATCTATCGCTTATTTCTTCACAGCTGTATCCAAACTGCACATGGACAGTTCTACCGGATCTACATGGCAGCGACCATTTTCCTATAATTACGACCCTAAAATTCGGAGCCCAACCTAAAAGCTTTAAGACACCACCAAAATTTCAAATCGACAGAGCAAATTGGCCCCTATTTCAAGCTAAGGCGATAGATTTTCTAACACTTAGGAATCCATCCCCTAATATTAATAAGGAAACCGCGGTAATTCAAAAATGTATTCGCACAGCAGCTAACGCAGCAATACCTCAAACCCATAACTCAAAAAAAAGAACCTCTGTTCCATGGTGGAACAACGACATTAAAAATTTGCGTCAAATCAAGCAGAAGGCTTGGCACAACTTCAAAAAACATCCGAGCGATGCAAATTTCATTGCATACCGTAAAGCCAATGCTCTTTTTCGCAAATCAGCCAAACTTGCTAAGAAGGAAAGCTTTGAAAACTTTACTTCCAACATCAACCTAAACTCTTCCTCCAAAGTACTCTGGGATAGCATAAAATCCCTTACCGGGAACTATGTCCAACGCACAATAAAGGTTTTAAAAACAGAGTCGCTAACGTTATCATGCCCTTCGGAAATAGCGGAATATTTCGCCAAAACATGGTCGAACTACGCCAAAGACACAAACTTTTCTTCGATATTCCTAGAAGCTAAATACTCTGCATTAAATAAAACTGTTGCTGGCAATAACTTACCATCTTCGGCTCGCAAAATTGAACTCCCAATAAACCATCTCGAATTCGAAAACTGCCTGGGATCAGTTGTAGGTAAAACACCCGGTTATGACAGGATTTCATATCCTATGCTCAAAAATTCGCCTCCAATGCTAAAAAAACGCTTAGTATCGCTATATAATCTAATTTTCGACAACGGTGTCATCCCCCAAATATGGAAAATTGCGAGTGTGGTTCCTATTCGAAAGCCTTCAAAATCCGCCACCGATATTAGTGGCTACCGCCCGATATCACTTTTACCATGCATTGGCAAAGTCCTTGAAAAAATAGTATCAAGGCGCCTTCTTTGGTACTTAGAGATAAATAATTTCATAGACATAAACCAAGTAGCCTTCAAATATGGCCGATCTACCACCGATGCACTTCTGCACATTGATGATTTCGTTGTTTCAGCTTTGTCTTCCAAAAATCATATTTCAATTCTGTCAATAGACTTTGAAAAAGCCTTTGACAGAATTGGGATTCATGTTGTAATTAAGAAATTAATTCAATGGAAAATTGGCCCTAAAATGCTCAATTATATTAAGTCATTCCTTTCCAAAAGAAAATTCAGAATAAAAATAAATAATGTCCACTCCAACGTCAACGATTTCGAGAATGGTATCCCTCAAGGATCACCACTCTCTGTAATAATTTTTATTGTTGCATTTAATGAGTTAAGTGAGATCTTAACAAGATATAACACCATTCGTCACTCTCTATACGCCGATGATTTATTTATTTTAGCAAAGTGTAAAGATACCGATAAACTTACTGCCACATTCATGGAAATCCTTACAGAGATTGACGAATGGTGTAAGCTATCTGGAGCAAAAATTTCATTTAATAAAACCAAAATTTTACACATTTGTCGAAAAACAAGTTGCTCAAAACATGTAACACTTAATTTCAATAAAACTAGTATTTGTAATGTTAACGTACTTAACATACTTGGTATTATGTTCGATTGTAAATATAGTTTTAAGGATCATTGTTTACACTTAAAAAAAAACCTAGCTACCAGAGTTAATATAATTAAGTATCTTGCATCAAAAAACTGTAGTGCACACATAAACTCGATCGTCAGGGTCATCAAATCCATCATCCTATCAAAAATTGACTACGGTTTTGTTGTTTATGGTAAATGCGCTAAGACAACGCTACAATTAATAAAACCCGAATATCACGCAGCAGTAAGATGTGCTCTTGGGGCGTTTAGGACGACACCTATAATAAACATGCTCACAGAAGCTGGACTGCCTTCAGTTGAGGAAAGATTCGAATACCTTAAACTTGCTCTCATAGCCAAACTCACAGGATCCCAAAAGTCTCCGGTCATAGCCGATGTCAGGAGAACACTGTCCCACAAAAGATTCCCTAAACTGCCTACTACAATACGCAATTCAATCCACTCGGCTCGCAGTTTCGATATCCCATTCCATATACAAACTTACAAAACATCAGTGTTCCCACCATGGCTTTTATCAGAAAACTCTTTCATAACCGACCTTAATCACTTACACAAGTCATCCACAAGTGCAGAAGTATATAAAGCCAAGTTTAAGAACATAAGACAAGAATATGTAGCAAGAAATTGGAAACTGGTTTTCACCGACGGATCTAAAACGGAAAACGGTACTGCATTTGCAGTAGTGGAAGAAAATGGCAAGGTGCTAGCAAAAGGTATAACACTGGATACCTGTTCAGTGTTTTCTGCAGAAGCTCTTGCAATTTTTAAGGCCTCCACACTAAACAAAAAGCAAAAAATTATCATCTGCACTGACAGTCTTTCTGTTATAACTGCCATCAGAAATATAAGCAATAAAACTCCAATAGTAGAAGCTATCAGGGATAGCCTTATGAAAAATGATAAGAAAATCAAACTCATGTGGGTTCCTGCACACGTGGGCATTAAGGGTAATGAAGAAGCGGATAAAGCTGCTAAGTCAGCAGCCTCAAACGAGCCACTTATCAGCTTCTACACACACAACAACAAAGACATACAAAGACAAATAAGGACACTTTCGAAACACAAGAAACTGGAGACATGGAAGCAATATATCCATCACTATTCAGCAATCAACACAGAAGCAAAAATGACAATATATCCCGCAAATTGTCCAAAAAGTATGATTCGATGCTTTCTTCGTCTCCGCTTGGGCCATACTAACTTAACGCACAGCCATACTCTTGCCAAGAATGACCCCCCAATTTGCCATCTTTGCGACGAAAACTGTGTTCTAACAATAAAACATCTATTGGAATGCCAGAAGATCAATGATACGGCAAATATCCTAGCTAACTCCACACTCGAAGACCTACTAAAAACCGCCACAGAAACAAATATAAAAAACATTTTTGAAATGTTTAAATACTTAAAACTAGATAACTCTCTGTAACAGTAACCTTAATTTAATCCTTTTTTCATTTATCATTAAGTTTAATCACGTAGCTGATAGCCCTGGTAGCTAGTGCCTTACGCTATATTGTTAATTGTAATTTATTTACTTAATAATAAAGATAATAATAATAATAATAATAATATAATTATTTGCACGGAAAAATAATAGAGCTGACTGAATTAGATTTCAGTCGGCTATCAACAGGTTGTCGCTATGGTGTAAACACAATGCATTAGAACTTAATACTTCTAAATGTAAGATTTTTACAGGGCACCGAATTATAACGCCGCTTTTCCATGATTATTTTATTGATGATCTTAAACTTCTTCGCCTTGATGAAGTCAAAGATCTCGGGATCGCATTTGACATAAAATTGAATTTCTTATTGCATTATGATTACACCATTGCTAAGTTAATTTAATTTTAATTGAATAAGAGATGTCCACCCTACTTTATGATGAAGTGGAAATAAACTAAAGTTATTAATTAATAAAACCATAGTGGTACTAAGGGAATTAATGTAATGCTTCACTCAATAATTCCCTTAGTCAAAAATAACAAACGGAGGCTCTAGAATTTTCATCTCTGGCTTACAGAAGCCAATGGACGACATACCATTTTCAGCCCGTCCCTCTGACATGCCTAGCGCATTGGCACTAGCGCAAAAAGTAGAAGCAAACTGGGCACGTTATTCCTTTGCAACCTCTTTCGCAGCAAGAAATGAAAAACCGTTCCCGACAACAATTATTGCAATCCACAGCATTCACCCCATTACAGGCCGATTGATCGATCAAGACCCAGACCAACCTTAATGGAAGTATATCCATCATCATCCCGCTTTAGATTTAACAGACGAAACGATACCCAGAACTATAATGTCAATCCTCGAAAATTAGCTTCGTTTTTTTGAAAGCTAGCTGGGCAGTAGTTGGCAGTAAAGTCGAATATCACACGCAAAACAAACAACCGCCTGCCTACAACTCTTCATTTTCTCCGCAGTCAAATGCGACTGGTTACGAATTTTATGATACCTCATTGCCAGGCGGTGCTGAAAGCAATTTTGTTATTTATAGATGTTGGCGCACTGCGAAATCGTTTGGCTCAGTAGGCATGTGTTCGTAAAGCTATGTGTAATGCATGAAATGCTCCTGATTGGCCGAAAATAAATTGGATTTAATATCGTATTAATTTAATAAATGCTGTGAATTCTTTATTGTTTTATTTTAGTTATATCACTTTGCACGTTAAGCATGCAAAATATGAGATTCAACTCATTTTTAAAAAAACTGTATTGTAATAACCATTTCGGAAAGATTTAATTAACTCCGGCGCATACATTTCCTTTTTATGGAAGTGATCCTCGAACTACCGAAATTAATTTCGGCACCAATAATATTTTCTTCAGCAACTTCTGCTGAGTATTCATCGTCCATTGTGATGCATATATTGTGCATAATATATGCACTTAAAACAATTTTTGTCACCGAACGCAAGTCCTTTTGCTCAGTAAACTTTAATTTAGAAGATTGCTAAATCTTCCTTTCAGCAACCCAAAAGCATTCTCCACTACAATTTGCGTTCCAGCATACAGATAGTTAGAAGACGATGTTGCTCCGCAAGTCTTCCATTATCTTTAAATGGTGGCACTAACCAGTTAGTAGCAGGATACGCTGAGTCATCCAGGATGAAAGTATTTGCAGGAAACAGCTGCGTATAATGTGAGCCGGTTATTCTGTATAAGGCTCATCTTCGAAGCACTCTGGTCATGCAAGGATCCGGGTTCACCACAAAAAATGTCGATGAATTCTTTGTCTGCATCAACAACTGCTTGCAGAATTATAGTGAACTTGTGCTTTCGGTTGTAGTAGCACTCTTTATTCAATTTTGAGCTGCAATCGCGATATGCGTGTAATCGATTACACCGACAACTCCAGGAATTTTATTTTTTGCTTCAAATTTACTGCAGTTGTATGCCACAGCATCCCCTTGAGGCCATTTAACATACGGACTTCTATTCTCCATAAGCCAGTTGCAAACACGATGAACAGCTATCCAGGCGGAATACTTTGGTACTCCAAACAAGTTCCCCAGTTGTCTGAAAGTGGTGGTATTGGTAATATACCACACATACATGTAGAACTCTCTCCTTGAGCCAATCCTACATTTGTCTCCACGGTTTGAATTATTTCCTCATGGCGGGAGATCTAAACGCCAAAATAGAAATAACACACCTAATCCTAGAGGGAACCCACTATTCAATTGGTGGGGTCGGCACAGTGTCGAGTATAAACTCGATTTGAAAGCTACAGATAGTCCGTCGTTTCCTAGAAGCAGCTCCTAACCGACAAACTTTAAACTGCCTTCACACATTTGTGTATGACAGTGACCATTGCGGACTCGTGCCGTAATAAAGATTCCCAACGAAAAAGCGGAGTTGGAGGAGTATGTCTAAACATACTCCTACAATTACAGTAGGAAGCGTTGGGCTCGCCTCTCCGGAGTTTTGACAAGAGCACTCTCCTCGAACTCGCTCTAAACACCGTCTAATAGGAATCTGTCAAATGAGGAGAAAATGATTGGACGAGATAATTAAACGAACTATGGACAGTACGATACCTCGGTATCAACATACTGACAATGTAGACATATTCCGCAATGCTGTCGAGACTAAAAACCTTGTACATACAGTTTACAAACAGACAAAACTGGGAGATTAGGACGCTGAAGTCGTTGATTAAAAACCTCCAGAAATTAATCAGGGATAACTGCAGACTTTCTGTAAATTTGCATTGGAACAACAAATTTCGGGCTGTAAAAGCCGACAACCCGAGTATGTTCCCGCAAATAAATAAAATATTTCGGAGGAACAATCAAAACGATCCTAAAAACGGCGAACAATGAACGAATACTTATAACAGCAGGTATAGATCCAGATAACGCAGTAGAGCTTGACAACTTCTTTGTGATCGAAAATCCGCAGGAGAAGTTAGAGGCTATTGGAGCGACTTTCCAGGAAGTGTACAATGTGTATGATACCATCTGCCCGAACCACGACCTGGAAAATCGCGTCCCAGTGCACAACTTCTACCTTCCAAATGATATAGAGCACTGGCGATCCGAGAACATAGGTTTTACCGAGTTCAATGACGATATTATGGCAAATAATGTCATCGCCGATGAAAGGGAACGTCCCCTGTACATATCGAAGGAGGAGCTGCTAGCGATCTTCGAATCATTGAGCAGGAAGAAATCTGTGGGAATCGATGGAGTGTCGGACATTGTGCTTCGACATATCCCTCTAAAAGCGGTGGACATATACACCACTCTGTTTATCAATACGCTGAATAATGCACATTATCCAGCGCATTGGAAAACAGCAGTGATTCAACCCATCCCCAAAAGGAGTAAGGACACATCCAACCCGGCAAATCTCCGGTCGATAAGTCTCCTTCCGAACATCAGCAAGGTATTCGAAAAAGTGATCAATGGAACCCTGATTAAGTGGACTGAGAACATGCATATAATTCCGGATAACCAATTCGGATTTAAGGCGGGGCATGATACAATACCTGCCGCATCTAAACTGGTATCGGATATCCAAAGGAACAAAAGCAAGAAACAGTGCAAGGGTGCCTGCCTGATTGACTACAAGCTGAGCAGGCTGTGCATAACCAAACCACTGCGGTACATGCTTTATAACATGCACACCAGTAGACAGTTCATTGTCAAAAATGGCAATGTGACTTCTGCTGGAACATTTCAAATCAAAAACGGTCTGCAACAAGGTGCGGTGAATTCACCGATCCTTTTCAACATTTACACGATTCAGCGATATTACGATGACTGGAAGTTGGAGATCAACTTTCAGAAATCGGAAACTTTTCTTTTTAGGACGCCGTTGTCTGGGGCCTCTAGGGATACCAGAAAGAATTAGCGAAAGTTCTCAATCGTTGGACCGCACGGACAGCCACTTGCGACTCGAAGTGTAGTCAGATACCCAGGGCTTTGGCTAGACAAATATCTATATTTTAACAAACATATAGATGCTGCTGGGCAGAGCCAAAGGTGCTTTTGCCCTTACAAAGAGACTATAAAAATAGCAAGCAACTCAACGCAAGGCTAAAGGTAATCTGCAACATGGCCCTCGTTCAGCCCATGCTCGTATAGGGATGTCCCGTGTAGTTCAACGTGGGTGCAAGCTTGCTTTTGGGCTTGCCTTCATTTATGCAGAACACCAGAGTGCCAGTACATAAAATTCTATCCGAATGAGGTCCTGTACAACGGGGCTAACATAATAAGAGTAGATAATTTCGTTATCAAGCTGATTCGGAGGCACGTTGTAAGAGCAATGAGCTCGATGAACAACCTGATCTCCGGGGCTTATTACCCTAATTATGAGTATTATGAGAGAGTGCGTCTTAACGGCTTTGTTCCCCCAGAGACGTTCCTCTATCTTGATGAGAAGGGTCTGAACCAGGACAGATTCGCAGAGCCGCTTATCTTCCATGTTGCTCGGACAGTTGTGGATATGCGACACAACTACGACAGAGACGTGGCACACAGCAGTGTGGAGCGTCTCCAGTTCAGTCGTTCACAGCCCTTCGTGGAGTACACGCGTGTGTTTCGACTTACAGTAAGTGCAAAGTATTTTTTCAAGTGGTGAAAAAGACTCCCGACAATAAGCGGCAGCTTGGTCTAGTGGTAGTGGCAGTGGACCGTCGAGCGGTCTTTTTTTTTCTCTTTAATTTTAAAAAATAAAAAATAAACATTAAGTGTAACAACATGTGATGGGAGACATTGAAAAGTTCGCACTCCAAGTAGCGGACAAACAAAAATCAGCCGATGAGGCTGCAAAGTCCGGGAAGAGGAGGAAAGCGAAATCTACCTCCAACGTGGTAAACGGTCCCTCCATAACAACTTCATCTGAAAAGCTGCCGGGTGAAGTGATGGAAGGGGCGCCTGGTACAGCAACTTTAGCAGAAAAGAAGAGGTAAAGGTCATCAGATGACGATGACCAATACCCATACGTCTCCGATGGTGGTGAAGGACATTATATGGGGGACAACAACAACTTCGCCGCTCTGGTCACGCCCGAGTCAGAGAACGAAGACGACGAGCTGGATTGCCTTAATACGAGTATAAGGCAGCTCCAGCAGAAAGTATTGGCCATAAAAGCCAAGCTAATAGCAAGGCGGGAGAGGGGGAGGCAGGCTGTGCTCCATAGATCCCAAGAGCAACAGCAACAACAACAGCCACAGCATAAACAAAAGCAGCCTAACCAGCAACAACAACAAAAAATAAAGCAAGGGTAACAACAGCCGGAGCAACAAAAGAAGCTGCAGCAACAGCCGCAGCAGCAGAAGAAGCAGCAGCCAAAGCAACAGCAACAGCAGCAGCAACAACAGCAGCAGCCGAAACAGCAACAACAACAGCAGCAACAACAACAGCAAACACAACAGCAGCAGAACAAGCCAGGGAAGTTGCGAGTTCCACCCATTAATACATACAAGGTGGATCTCAAGGACACCATAGAACTGTGTAAGTCGGCCATAGGCAATAACTTTATAATTAAACGGTACAATGATAGTAGACACCCCATCCAGTGCAATACGGTAGAGCAGCAAAATAAAATTAAGAATCTGTTAAGGGACTCGACGACGGAGTTCTTCTCTTTCACCCCGAAGTCGGGAAAGTTCCAAACGGTGCTACTGAAAGGGATGGAACCGTCTACCGAGCCGGAGGAGCTCCTTAAGACGCTCCAAAAAATTAAGTGCGACGGTCTCAATTTTGTAGGGGTTAAGCCTTTCACCACAGCAAGGGCCAAAAGGGAGAAGCGGAAACTACCGTTCTTCCTGGTTCTGCTGTCCCGCCCGATAGCAAACTGGATGGTCTTAGGAGTATCAGAGTCCTAGACTACCAGGTTGTCTCATGGGATAATTTAAAGCGCAGCGAAAGCATTATTCAATGCGTTCGCTGCCAAAGGTTCGGGCACGCCGCGTCGAACTCCGATATGCAGCCTCGATGCGTGAAGTGTGGAAAGAGTCACAAGACGGAGGAATGTCCTGTAGGTAAGAAGGGAGTGGCAGATAAGAGCCAGCTCACATGTGTGCTATGCAAGAACTCGGGACACACCGCAAACTATCGGGGTTGTCCTGAGTTTCAAAGCATTAAAACAGCAAATCTGGCTCGAAAGCAGAAAAGTGCAGTGATAGTCCCACCAGGTCTTGTTGAAAAAGCAACAGTTACTTCCCAAGTCACCTACGCCCAAATGGCGTCTGGTGGGGGAACCACGGGATAGCAACAACCGAAGGTAGCTGCACAGGCCCCAGTGCCTAAGGTACCTGAGACACAAGGCGACTTGCTGACTATCTTGCTCTCTATCCAGGGGCAGATGGGGAAGCTACAGCGCCAGTTACAGGAACAAGCAACTTGTGTGGATAGGATCTACGCGCTTCTGCCTAGCCTAACGCATTTTCAATCGTGATGGGTACGACCGCGACTGAAAATTCCTTGAAGATTTTAGCGGTGAATGTAATTTCATTGATTAGGATCGAACGAAGAGAATCGCTCTACAAGTTACTCGACGACCAAAGCCCTGATGTGTGTCTGGTTAGCGAAACTAAGTTAACCCAGAAACGCAAGTTACGGCATAAAAACTATAATATTGAAAGAAGGGACCGACCCAACTCCACTCAAGTAGGAGGTGTAGTATAAGGCCGTGTACAGTGGTGAAGTGCGAGAGTTCCAGGGGCTGTGTATTGTGTACATCCCTCTCCGTAGTGGAAAGAAGATGTATATGGTAGCGCTTTACGCTGCTCAATCTACTTTATTTATGTCAGAGCTCGAGACATTGTTTCGATGCCTAAGGCTGGAATATCGGGGGAAAATTATTTCCTCATGGCCGGAGATCTAAACGCTAAGCATAGAGATTGGGGAAATAAGACACCAAATGCTAGAGGGAACTCATTATTCAATTGGTGGGCTCAACATAATGTTGAGTTTCGGCTCGATTTGAAGTCTACAGATAGTCCGTCGTTTCCCAGAAGCGGCTCCTATCTGGATCTACTGCTGTTTGACGAACGGTTACAACTGACCAACGTGGACCGACAAACGATAAACTGTCTGCGCACGTTTGTATATGACAGTGACCATTGCGGACTGAGTGCCGAAATAACGATTTCCAACGAAATTGCGGAATTTGAAGGGTTTGTTTAAACGTACACCTGCAACTACAGTAGGACTCGTTGGACTCGTATCTCCCGAGACTTGACAAGAGCACTCTCCTCGAACTTGCTCTACCCACCGTCGAGTAGGAATCTGTCAAACGATGAGATTGACAGATACCTTAAACAAATGGACGAGACAATCAAACGAACAATGTACAGTACGATACCTAGGTATCGACAAACTGAAAACGTGTTCTGCACTACAATAATCGACGCACTGCACGTACAAATAAGTAGACAGACAAAACTCGGAGGTTGGCACGCTGAAATCGTTGATAAAGAACCTCCAAATACTAATTAGAGCAAATTATAAGCGGTCGGCTAATTTGCACTGGGGCAACAAGATTCTAGCTATCAAGTCTGATAACCCGAGTATGTTCCCTCAGATTAATAAAATATTTCGGAGGAACGATGCCAACGAACTTCCGTGTCTGAAAATCCCCCGAACAACGAACAATGAACGCTTACTTACAGCAGCAGGAATAGATCCAAAGGACGCTGTCGATGATGACGACTTTTTTGTGATCGAAAATGCGGAGGAGAAGGTGGAGGCCATTAGAACTATTTTCGGGGATTTGTACAAGGTAAATGCTAGCATTCGCCCGAACCATGTCCTAGAGAATAGAGTCCTTATGCACAACTTTTACCTTCGAAATGATATAGAGCACTGGCGATCAGAGAATACTGGTTTTACCGGATTCAATGACAAAAACTTGGCAAACAATGTCATCGCCAATGAGAAAGAAAAAGTCAGTGGGAATCGATGGAATATCGAACATTGTGCTTCAACATCTTCCTCTAGGAGCGGTGGAAATTTACTCCACCCTGTTTAATAATGCACTGAATAATGCACATTATCCAGAGCATTGGAAAACAGCAGCGGTACAGCCGATCCCCAAAAGGGGAAAGGACACCTCCAATCCGGCAAATCTCCGGTCGATAAGTCTCCTTCCGAATATCAGCAAAGTATTCGAAAAAGTGATCAATAGAGCCTTGATTAAGTGGGTTGAGGACAATAACACAATTCCGGATAACCAATTCGGTTTCAAGGCGGGGCATGATACAATACATGCCGCGTCCAAACTGGTATCTGATATCCAATGGAACAAAAGCAAGAACCTATGCACGGGTGCCTGCCTGATTGACTTGGAGAAGGCCTTCGATACCGTATGGATGGAAGGGCTCTTTTACAAGTTGAGCAGGTTGGGCATAAGCAAACCACTGCTGTACATGTTGCTTAATATGCTCACCAGTACAAATTTCGTTGTGAAAAATGGCAATGTGACTTCTGCTGGGATATTCGAAATTAAAAATGGTCTGCAACAGGGTGCGGTTAATTCACCGATCCTTTTCAATATTTACACTGCTGATCTGATAGGATCTCTTCAGCATGCAATAGCGTACGCAGACGATTTCATTGCGTACAGATCAGGACCTAAGATCGACGTCGGCGATATTGCTACGACTGGAAGTTGAAGATCAACCTTCAGAATTCGGAAACCATTCTATTCAGAACGCCATTGTCTCTGGCCTCTAGGGATACCAGAAAGAATTGGCGAAAGTTCTTTATAATTGGACAACACGGGCGTCCACTTGCGTGTCAAAACGTTGTCAGATACCTTGGACTTCGGCTAGACCAATGTCTGTATTTTAACAAACATGTAGATGCTGCCCTGTCCAGAGCCCGAGCTGCCTTCGCACTTTCAAAAAGACTTTTGTAGCAAGAAACTCGATGCAAGGGTAAAGGTAATCTGCAGCACGGCCCTCATTCGGCCCATGCTCGCATATGGATATCCCGTGTGGTTCAACATAGGGGCAAGTATGATGGAAGAGATTCGGGTGTTTGAGAGGGCCTGCCTTCGGGCTTGCCTTCACTTGTACACAACACCAGAGTCTCAGTACAAAAAATTGTATTCTAATGAGGTCCTATACAACAGGGCGGATCTGATAAGAGTGGACAATTTCCTGGTCAAGATGACTCGAAGGCACATTGCAAGAGCAATGACTTCGGTGAATAACCTGATCTTCGGGGTTTATTACCCCAACCATAGGTACCATGAGAGGGTGCGCCTTAACGGCTTTGTCCCTCCAGAAGCACTCATCTATTTCGATCAGGCAGTTCTGATCCAGAATAAATCAGCGGTGCCGTTAATCTTCCACGTTGCCCGGACAACTGTGGACAGGCGGCTCAACTACAACCGAGACGTCACACAGAGCACTGACTAGCGTCTGATTCAGTAGATCGGTATCGGGGCGCGATATTAAAGATGTGAGGAAGCAGCACCAGCAATTCTGGTGGTTACTAGAGAGAGCTCCCTCGTCGATCCCTTTTGATCCGGGGTAGGTCCAGTACGGCAAAGTTGGCGGCCATATTTTTGTCTTGGCCGGCTTACATAGTTTTTAGGTGTCTAGGTTAAGTATTTTAAGTTTATTTATACGGAAAAAAAGAAAAAAAAAAAAAAAACACAGCACTTGGATATGTCGAAAAAAAAAATAAAAATAAAAAAAAAGTGCATATTTGATTATGCATGTAGTTAAGTTAGGTTAAGACTTATTTTAAAGTAGCATTTAAGTTTTATATATAAGATCAAATAAACAGTACCGTTACTAAGTTTTTTAATATGAAATATTTTTTTTAGTCATAATTGTTATTTAAGTAAAATAGTAATAAGTAATTGATTAAGTCGAAAGACATACATAGATAAGGATTAAGTTTAGCTTAGAGCGCCCGCATAGGGCCAGTAAGTTAGAATACGATAGTTAAGTTAGTTAAGCTAGTTTTAAGCGTTTTGTCTAGCATGTAAGTATAAATGAATTAAATTAATAAAAACTAAAAAAAAAAAATAAAGAAAAAAGCGTCTATGGTTCAGTAGGGCGGTATTGGGTGGCGATATGAAGAACGTTGAACGTCAGTTCTCAAAATTTTGGTGGCTAACTGAAAGAGAGGGAACTCCTTCGTCGTTCCCTCACAATCCGGGATAGCCCGCTTAAAGTTGGCTATTAGGTCTTGGCCGACTTACTTAGTTTAAGGTATTTGTAGGAATATGAAATATAAACAGCACTTTGAAAAAAAAAGTATGTATTTAATTACATAATTAGAGTAAGATAGAATAAGGTAGAAGAAGGTAGTTTAAGATTTATTTTAATGTAGTTTTTTAGGTTTTATTATAAGAACGAAAAAAAAAGTACACACCTAAAATAATTTTTTTTTAATTTTATCAAAAAATGTTTTCTTTGTATTTATTAATAATTAAACAATAAGACAAATAAAACAATTAAGTGCGGTACGTCGAAAGACATACTTTTAAGTATTAGGTTAAGCTTAGAGCGAACGAATAGGGCCAGTAAGTTAGAATAACATAGTAAAATTAATTAATGCAGTTTTAAGCGTCTTTTGTCTAGCATTTAAATTGTAATCGAATTAGGTTAATAAAAAAGCATTTAAAATAAAATAAAAAAAAAACGTTGGTCGGACGTTAGGGGGTAGACAAATAAAGGTTTTTATAGAAACAGGTGCTTCGAGGAATTATATTAAGAACTTCGAAGCTCCCAAAGTAGCTAAAGAAATTGACACGCCATTTTTTGCAAAATCGCTTTACGGAGCTAAAAGAATTTCACACAAATACTTAATAAATATTTTCAAAAAGAATTCCCCTTTCTACATACTCCCAGTACTAAATAACTTCGATGAAATTATCGGGTTTGATTTTCTTTCTCAGATAGGTGCAGATTAGATTTAAAGACAGGCACCCTTCATTACAATGGCGGCAATGAGTTGTTGATGTATTATTTTCGTAAGGATATACCGAAATAACATTTCACTGGGAAGCGACTCAACAAATTCTGCGGATGACTACCAAATATTATTAAGAAAAATGGAAAAGTTTTGCAGATCCGAATAAATTTCTTCCGAAACTGTTGACGAAACTGGTAAGTAAAAGAAACGTCTCGTTATAAAATTTCGAAAGTTAAATGAAAAAAATATTGCAGGCAAATACCCCATTCTGGACACGTCGGTAATTTTGGCATGTTCAAATTTTGTTGACTTCCATTTGGCCTGAAAAACGCTCCTAGTATTTTTCAGAGAGCCATTGATGACGTACTTAGAGAAGAAATTGGAAAATGCTGCCACGTTTATATTAACGACGTAATTAGTTTTTCAGAAACAAAAGAGCTACAGTTAAGAGACATATATCGTATCCTCACAAAATTATTTAATGTCAATATGAGAGTCTCAATTGAGAAATCTGAATTCATCAAAGTCGATGTCGAATTCTTAGGTTTTGTTGTGTCGAAAAATGGAATTGAGACATGTTCAAATAAAGTCAAGGATATTATCGCTTTTGAAGAACCTAGAATAATACGTGCCCTGAGATCTTTCCTTGGGTTATCTGGATATTATAGGAGATTCATTAGGGACTATGCATTAATTGTGGAGCCTCTTACCAGATATTTTCGGGGCGGGCACCGCATCGTAAGAGCTAATCAATCAAAAAATATTAAATTTGACCTAGGCAAAGGGACACTGGACGCATTTAATAAAATCAAACAGATCTTGGTTTCTATACCCCGATTTCAACAAGCCTTTAGACCTAACGTCGGATGCGTCATCGCAGGCATTAGGTGATGCCTCAAAATGGCAAGTCAATTACCATGATATCCAGGACGTTAAGCTCCACTGAAGAAAACTATTCCACTAATGAGCGCGAACTGCTCACTATCGTGTGGGCACTCCGGAAGCTTCGTAACTATCTCTACGGGGTTAAATACTTAAATATTTTCACTGATCACCAACCGCTAACATTCGCCATGTCCGATAGAAATCCAAACGCAAAATTGAAGAAATGGAGGGCGTTTATAGAGGAATTTGCTCGGAAATTCTTTTATAAGCCCGGGAAAGATAACCACGTTGCGGATGCCTTGTCGAGACAGCATTTAAATGCATTGGATCAGTGTACAGATTCATCTTTGGAAAAAACCACAGCGAAGAGTTTCTTACACATATAATACCGTTCAAAATCCGGTAAACTCATTTCGAAACCAATTAATTTTAAATGGGGGCACCGAAACTTCTAAAGTACTAAAATCCCTTCTAAAAAGCAAATTTGACATCTAATAGCATTCAGTTCTTCTCGAGATACGCTGGAAGTACCCAAGCAAATGAATCCTGAAGTTATTAATGGTATCCTATGCCAACCGCATGTTCTGGCTCAAATACAGAATGACCTCTTCAACCTATTTCCTTTTGTTAAATTCCTGCATACGAAGAAAATAGTAAACGGTACTTTCAATAAGAACGATCAATGCGAAATTCTAACAGTCGAACACAATTTCGCACACCGTTGAGTTCGCGAAAATATTCAGCAAGTTCTCAAAGTTTTTATTTCCACAAGATGCGAATAAAGTTAAAGGAAATAGTTTCGAATTGTAAAATTTGCAGCGACCCCCGCTAAAACCTAGAATAGGCGAAACTCCGATAACGTCTTATCCAGGTAAAGTTGCGCATATAGATCAAATTCAACAGGAAAGTCACACTTTCTCACAAGCTTAGATAAATTCTCGAAATTTGTTTTGGTATTTCCAATAAAATCTCGCGCAATTATTTTTATAATAGAGGCCCATCTAAGTATTCTCTCCTCCTAAAGGGATTTCAAATCAGTTGTTTGTAACAACAAAAAATCATTCAACTCCGAAACTATTAAGTCTATGCTCAAAAATCATTTCGGTGTCAACATTTTCATCTTACCACCCTTCCACAGCACTACGAATTGTCAGGTAGAACGGCTCCATAGTACACTCACTGAAATAGCCCGTTGTAGGACACCTTTACGAAGTGATCTTAAGTAGGAACAAAGCACAAATTACCGATTTTGATAATATTGCATTATTATATTTTATATATAATTAACGTTATAAACCCCGCTATCCTCGACAGTGAAGAAATAGTAGCTATATTGAAAACTGAGAACTCTATACGAGCAGATGTTAGTATTAATAATATCATGAGAAATTCCAAATTAAGGATTTTGCAGAATGACGATGTAAATAACTAAATATCCGAAGATTAACTTTATTTGCAACAAAACAATGATTTTCCATGTAGTCCATAATAAATGCATCGTGTTACTAGAGTCAGAAATAGTTGCGGAATGTCGAGGTGCATTTAAACCCTTACGAAATTGTGAGGAAGCGGCGACTTTAACATTTTGTGAAATAGCATCCGAAAGCTTGTGTGTTCAACATCTCCTCAACAACCACACCGCTGCATGCAGAACAACATCGGCTCACTATATACATACCTCCTATCAACATAATCGACGATGGCCTCATTATTATCAATGACTAGACCTACCGAATTCAAGAAGGGGAGGAATCGCCCATCACAATTCACGACACTTGTGACATTCGAAGATTAGGTCAACATTAATGGTACGACATACAGCAACGCAAAACGAAATAGTTACTAAGTCTAGCTGTGCCTACCGCGTAGAAACTGAAACTCAAGAATCATCTGACCTTGTTATCTATGCCATACATTCACGAAATCAACATCAAAAATTTGGAGTACATCACCACTATACAAGAGCAGATCAGGGCTCAGGACGTGCTATATGTGCAATTGTTCACGTTTCCTCTGATAATAATTGTCATTGTCGTTTTTATCGGAAACGGAAGCTGCAGCATACCAGCAAAGACGTTAATGCTGTAAACTTCGTACAAGAGGTTATGAAAAATTTAGATACCGGGGACGGATCCCCTTAAACGGGAGTTATTTTTTTTTTTTTTTTTGTCAAATCATATAAGTTAACATATTGTTTCACTGCAGCGTCAAATTATTTGCTGTCTTTTGTAAAATCATTTATTCAGCTATCAGGTATTCTTACGCTTCCGTTCTGCTGCAGCGTCAGCATCTGGGTAACTGAGCTTGCACCTATTTGCATCTATCGTACGCTTCCGCTGTACTTCAGCATCAGCGTCTAGTTTTTATTTGCAGTTCATGTTATTAATCATGTTGTTCTTTGTAAATCATTTATTCAGCTATGAGGTATTTATACGCTTCCGCTGTACTGCAGCGTCAGCATCTCGTTTTTATTTGCACATTGTATTACTAATCATATGTGTAAGAAAATGTTTCCTTCGATTCAATAAAGAGTTCAGTTTTACGTTGGCAGCTAAAAGGTGAAGTCCTATTTTAATTTGGACATTGTTCAATGGTCCATATTCGTAGTTATATTTCAAACCCAAGTGTAAATGATCTGGAGTCTAAAGTTAACACATAGATTAGACACGGCTGGTATTCAAAGAGAATATGACAGCCCTGACTACAAATTATATTCAATCTATTACGAAAACACTCTGAAAGCGAAATTTCAAAAATAAGTAAACTTATTTTTGCGGTTTTGCTGTTGTAAACAAATGAACTGTAATTATACATGTGTTTTGAAATAAACAAAAAATTATAAAATTACAAATGAGTGGCAAGGAATTTAAAAGAGTAAGGGAGACAGAGAAAGAAGTGCTGCGCGAATTGGTCCGAAGGCATCTTAAAGTCGTGGACGATAAAAGAAACCACGTTAAGTGGATTTTACAAAAAAAGGCAGCATGGAAAAACATCGAAATAAATATGGAAATATGCACATATCCACCAAGATACCAAAGTCTTTATCAATGTCAATGTAATCGACCGATACTTTTCTTTATTTTATTTAGTTCGTTTCCTACGTGTTACAGTAATTTTATTAGTGTAAAACTAAAATCAAATCGCAGATCACTCGCGCATCACAAAATTCTTAATATAATTTTTTTTTGTTCACAAATTTCTGATATTTAACGGAGTTAAATACAACTTAAACATACTGTAATATGCGAGCTACGGCTCGAGTAGATAAAACGACATTCTGTGAAATTTATTTCTTTATTTTCTAGTCTATAGAACAATTCAAGTTCACACTATACTATTCTTCGCAAATTCTTTTATTACAAGGTCTCTTTCCTCTCAAATCACTTTATCTCATTTCAATTACTTAATTTACAAATCCAAACTAATTACTTCTTCTTGTTAACTCTCAACTTTCATTTTATCACAAAATTACAACTTCGCCCATTATCACTTTTCCAATCTCTTCGCCACGGTTCTAAACCAACTACTGCACCTTCTCAATCGCCATCTGTCCTTTATAGCAGAAGTTTCTGATAGCCAGAAACTTCTAGCAAATTCTTCGACCACTGGAACAAGAGAAATTCTGATGTGATAATTCTTGCAGTTATAATTCCCTCTTATCCGTGATATTATCCGTCTCTTTCGTTTACATGAACTGTGGAGACTTCATCGCAGACACGAACCTCGAATGAAAGGACAGTTCGGAAAAAAAATTCTGCCAGAATGAAAAGACACTTCGGAATTTGTTGCATCATACTTTTAGGGAGCGTAGTTATTATTATGCTACACTGCCCCCCTTTTGGACGTGTTCGTCCCGAACAAGTGCATCCTCATTTCGGCCATTGTATCGACTCAGTCGGTCCACATGAACCACTTTCATTTTGGCCCTTAGTCCTCGCTGGATGCGGTAGACAACATCGTTGATGCGGGTTACTATTCTGTAGGGACCTTCCCAGTTCCGCTGCAATTTAGGTGATTTCCCCTTTTGGCGATAGGGCTTATACAGCCACACCAGATCTCCTTCCTGGAATCCTGACGTTGTTGCCTTGGCATCATACCTGGTCTTCATGCGGTCGTTCGTCATCTTAATCTGGCTTCTGGTCCTTTGGTGTATGTCCCTAAGCCTTTCCCTAAGGTCCGCCACGTACTCTTCTTCATTTCTGGGCTCATTGGTAGGAGATCCAAATTTCACCTCACTGGGTAAACGAGCTATTCCACCAAATAAGATTTCGAACGGCGTATGTCGAGTAGTGCTATGCACGGCACTTCTATAGGCCATCAAAAACAAGGGAATCTGCCGGTCCCAATCCCGTTGGTAGTCACTTACGACCTTCGAGAGATGTTCGTCCACCATACCGTCAGACTGTGGATGAAGCTGGGTTGTCCGTGTCTTTTTGATTCCGAGTAGTTGACACATCTCTTGGAAGATTCTTGACTCGAAGTTCCGCCCTTGTTAGAATGCAATTCCAAGGGCACACCGAATCTGCTAACCCAATTGTAGACGATCTGCTCCGCCACGGTTCTGGCTTCCTGGTTAGGGATCGGAAACGCTTCCGGCCACTTACTGAAGTAGTCCATCACTACGAGTATATACCGATTACCATTGTCGGTATCCGGAAAGGGCCCTGCGATGTCAATGGCGATTCGTTCGAAAGGTGCTCCCACGTTGTATTGGTGCATCTTACCTCGAGTTTTGATTCTCGGACCCTTGCTAGCTGCACACACGTCGCATTTTCTGCACCAGTCTTCGATATCTTCCTTCGCTTTTAACCAATAAAAACGTTCTCGTACCTTTTCTAGCATCTTATTCACTCCCAAGTGGCCTCCGGAAGCCCCGCCATGCATTTCCTGTAACACCTCCTTGACCCTCGTCCGCGGTACGACAAGCTGCATTACAAACGACTTTCCGTCTGAGGATTCCCATTTTCTTCTCAGAACACCTTCTTGGACATGGAGGGAGTCCCACTGCGCAAAATATGCCTTTAAGGTCGGGCTTCTGTGAGAGATGTTCTGATGATCCGGTTTCTCCATGTTCTCCTTCCAGGCCAGAATCGGCTCGATATCCGGGTCTTCCTTCTGAGCGTTCCGGATCTCATCTACGCTCCAGCCGGCGATAGGTTCGGCTCTCATTCTTTGGATGGAAACCAGCTCCCGTTCTTCCTGATGCGCACAATGTTTACAATCCGTTCTGCGTGGTCTCCGGGACAGTGCATCCGCATTAGAGTGGAGTTTTCCTTTACGATGCTGTATTTCGTAGTCGTAGATTTGCAGCCTTTCGATCCATCTTGCGACCTGATCCTCAGGACTCTTGAACTGTAATAGCCATTTTAAGGCTGCATGGTCTGTGCGAAGAACGAACTTCCTCCCATAGAGGTATTTGTGAAAATGCTTCGTAGCCAAGATCAAAGCTAGAAGTTCCAGCCTTGTCTCGCAGTAGTTCTTTTCTGGCTTAGAGAGCACCTTGCTGAAGTACGCAACCACCTTCTCTTGGCCATCATGCACCTGGGAGAGTACGGCTCCTACCCCGACATTACTAGCATCTGCATCCACAATGAACGTTTCCCCGGGAGTGGGGTAAGCTACTATCGGGGCATCGCATAGCCGTTGTTTAAGTGCCTTGAAGCTCTTCTCGCACTCAATTGACCATTTGAATTGTTTTCCCTTTTCCGTCAACTGGTGCAGGCTCTTTGCGATCCCGGCAAAATCCTTCACGAACCGTCTGTAGTAGGTGGCTAGGCCCAGGAAGCTCCTTAGTTGGTGTTTGTCTTTGCGGACTGGCCAGTTTTTCACCGCTTCGACCTTCTCTGGATCGGTTCTCACTCCTTTCGCTGAAATTATGTGTCCCAGGTACTTGACTTCCGCTCTAAACAGGGCGCACTTCTTGGGGTTGAGCTTCAGGTGGGCACTTCGAAGCCTTTGAAACACATCCCTTAGATTGTCTCGGTGTTGCGCAAACGTTTTTCCAACGACGATGACATCATCCAAGTATACCAAACAGGTTTTCCATGTTAACCCTTGCAGGACACATTCCATCAATCGCTCGAAAGTCGACGGAGCATTGCACAGAACGAATGGCATTACCGTGAATTGCCATAGCCCATTTCCTGCGGTGAAGGCGGTTTTCTCCCGGTCTTCTGGATGGATCTGTACCTGCCAGTAGCCACTCTTCAAGTCGAGAGTGGAAAACCATCGGGCTCCTGATAGTGTGTCTAGCGTGTCGTCAATCCGTGGCAGAGGATAGCTGTCTTTCTTGGTGACGTAATTGAGATGCCGATAGTCCACGCAGAAATGCGTGCTGCCATCTTTCTTCTTAACCAGTACAACCGGTGATGCCCACGGACTTTTGGAACTTTCAATCAGACCTTCTTTCTTCATTGCCGACACCATCTCTGCAACTTCTGTCTGCTTTGCCAATGGAAGGCGCCTAGCAGGCTGACGAATTGGTCTAGTATCACCAGTGTCTATTCGATGTTGTAATAGGTGTGTTCGGCCGTATTCTCCGTCCTGTGAGGCAAATACATCAGCGTACTCATTGATAAGATTCTCTGCCATAGTTCGCTGCTCCTGATTCAGCTCACTGGACTGGAGAATCGTCTCTATCGTTTCCGCTGTCCAAGGTGATGGGATAGGTTTTGGAGCATCACGTTCAGATATTGTTGCGACGGCGGTAATCGGCGTGCATTTTCCAGTCACCTCCCCTCGCCTTAGTTTGACAGTGTGTGGTCTTGCGTTCAAAACCCTCACTGGAACCATGGTGTTCTTTGGTTCGACTAACGTCTTTCCCACGATGTAGTCTTGAGAATTCTTTTCTGGGTCTGGTTCTACTATGTAGAATCGGTGGCTCCCAAGATCACCTTCCAGCTTCGCCCAAATGATTGTCTCTGAAGACGGCGGCAAAACTTCGTCTTTGCTGATGACTGTCCTGAGAGTTACGGCATTCTCGTTTCCGTACACCATCGGAATCTCCACATTTCGATACCTCAGTACTTGCATCCCGATGTCCAAGATTACTTCATTTGCTTTCATGAAGTCTATTCCGATGATGCATTCGTCGCATATATCTGCCACCAGAAACGCATGGAAGTACGTCAGTCCCGCCAGAGTAATCGTAAGACGAACTTCTCCAAACACCTTCGCCATTTCCCCTGTTGTAGTCTTCAGGCAGTAGCTGTTGGTGTTGTGCAGCCAGGAGCTTCTGACGATATCTCTTCTTACAATGGAGGCGGTGGCACCCGTGTCGATGGTGGCTACGCACTTCTTCTTGTTGATTAGTGCCTCCACTGTCAGTCTCTTGTTACCCCGTTTGGTTTGCGAAACTTGAGTGGTGGTCCTGGGAGCCTTGATTCCAGTAACCAACTTCTGCCCCGCGAAGCTGGTCCTTACGCATTTCCCGACTGCTGGTTCTGGTAAGTCTGACAGACAGCTAGATGCTTCCTCTCTGCTTCTCCTACTTCCGCAATGTGGACAATTTCCTCGTCTAGGTGCACTGCCGTTGTAGGTGTCCGGTTTGGTTGCAATTCCAGCAACGGATTTGACTTCCGCGATTACTCTGGCGGGACTTCATCCATGACGGCTGTTCTCTGGCATGAGCATTCCACGACGGACATTTCCCTGACACGGTGTATTCCCTGGTATGCTTGGTCCGCAGCCTTCATTGACAAAGCAAATGCCAATGCCTCGGGGAGTGTTCGCTTTTCAGCCATCCTTACAGCCATTTGCAGTTGTCTGTCCTCTATGGCCTGAATAAAAGCTTTCGTTGATAAGCTCCTCACCGGCTTTAGGGTATGAAAGATGGGCTAGTCGCTCTATATCCGCTTGCAACTGTTGGAGCGTTTCTCCCCTTTTCTGGTCTCGACTACGCAGCTGCACCCTGTACACCTGCTGCATGTGTTCATCCCCAAACCGCATCTCGATAACCTGAACCAGAGAGTCGTAGTTCTGCTGTTTATCTTCCGGGATGGTCTGCAAGAGCTCCGCAGCTGGACCCCTCAGTGCAAGTGTGAGTGCAATAGACTTCTCTTCATCGTCCCAGCTATTGGTCATTGCGGCCGCTTCGTATTGCCTCTTATAAATTGGCCATGATGTTTGACCATCGAAGATAGGAGGTTGCATCTCCTTTCTTCTCAGACCATCAGTGGAATATTCCCGTGCTTTCTGTCTCTTCACGTTGCTGAGTTCCTTAGTAAGATTTTCGACTTGCTTTTCTACTTTTTCGAACTGAGTCTCTTTCTTCCCGAACTGAGTTTCATGCTTCTCAAAGTTTTCATCGAATCTAGTTTCGACTTTTTCGAGTTGCGTCTCGACCTTCTCGATTTTCTCCTTCCTGCGTTACTGCTTCTTCCAGACGAATCAGTAGGGCATCTTTTCCCCCAGTTGTGTCGAGATTCCGCTTACTGAGTTCTGCCTTTAGTTGAATTATAGTTAGTTTTCCCAATTTGCGACCCATTTTGCGCAAATAATTAACTCAACACAGAAATGGTTCTTTTTTTTTTTTATTGTGCAATTTCACACAACGGAAATAGTTATTCACAGAATAAGTTTTATCCCACTTCTGACACCAATGTAATATGCGAGCTACGGCTCGAGTAGATAAAACGACATTCTGTGAAATTTATTTCTTTATTTTCTAGTCTATAGAACAATTCAAGTTCACACTATACTATTCTTCGCAAATTCTTTTCTTACAAGGTCTCTTTCCTCTCAAATCACTTTATCTCATTTCAATTACTTAATTCACAAATCCAAACTAATTATTTTTTCTTGTTAACTCTCAACTTTCATTTTATCACAAAATTACAACTTCGCCCATTATCACTTTTCCAATCTCTTCGCCACGGTTCTAAACCAACTACTGCACCTTCTCAATCGCCATCTGTCCTTTATAGCAGAAGTTTCTGATAGCCAGAAACTTCTAGCAAATTCTTCGACCACTGGAACAAGAGAAATTCTGATGTAATAACTCTTGCAGTTATAATTCCCTCTTATCCGTGATATTATCCGTCTCTTTCGTTTACATGAACTGTGGGGACTTCATCGCAGACACGAACCTCGAATGAAAGGACAGTTCGGACCAAAATTCTGCCAGAATGAAAAGACACTTCGGAATTTGTTGCATCATACTTTTAGGGAGCGTAGTTATTATTATGCTACAATACGTTCTGTCGTGATTAATGTTAGACTAGAGTTTGTCGTTTCGACATAGGTTTAAATTATCTATGAATTATATAAACACCGGATTAGTTTAACAATAACATAATGAGAACTTATGAAACATCTATGAATATTCGCCAATATGTTGTAATTTAGGAATGCATAAAATGACGAGTTAAATTTGATTACATTATAAATATATAAATATTTTCCCAAAAAAAGAATTTGTTACCAAGATGTGTACAGATGTTTATCGCTTCATGGTTGGATAACGAAAGAGAGCGAATCATTGATATAATTATGCACAAGTAAAAGCGAATAATGGCACAAAGCAAAATAGCAAAAACGGTTCATTGATTAAAGAACTTAGAATGTCATTAGAAACTTAGCACATAAGGTAAATTAATTTATGACTGCCCATATGCGACCAAATGATTGTTAATAATGCAAGTGATAATCAAATAATAACAAATAATAAAGTTTAAGTATCGAACAGACATAGTCCAACATAAATTGAAGTCGTGTTTTAATTTGAACATAGTCCAACGTAATATTGAAGTCGTGTTTTAATTTGGACATAGTCCAACATAATATTTATTGTTAATAAAATTAACTGGCGCCCAACGTGGGTCAGCGACTCACTTAGTAAAACCCAACCGGTGCATCCTTGTTCCAAGAGGAGAAGAATGTGATTTTGAAAAAATTAATCAATGGTGACTTTACTATAATCGTGAGTTTTAACTGAATAAAAAAACTCAGGTGAATGTACAATAAACTTGATAAGAGACTCAAGTGCAATAAATGTTTCCAGGGGAAAGTGAATTTGAAAAAATTAATCAATGGTGACTTAATTATAGTCGTGAATTTTAACTGAATAAAACAACTCAGGTGAAAGTACAGTAAACTTGATAAGAGACTCAAGTGTAGAAAACGTTTCCTGAGGAAGTGTATCATCAGAATAAATCTTCGCCAAGCTGACTTATTTCAACAAGATGCTCACCATATTAGTGAAAGAAATAATTGAAGAAAAACATAAACTATTTAGTTATTACCTTGTGAATATAGAAAATGATTGATTACTATTGTTATTTGAGTACACAGAAAGACTACTATTGTTCCATAAATTCGTTAGGTTTTTGACAATTGTGACAAGTGGGAGTGAGAGTTAATTATAATTGAGAAATTAGTTTCTATTTTTTTTTTTAATTTGGTAATTTTTTGTTTTGTTTTTATTGTTGTTTTGCTCGTTAAAAACAGATTTTTTCTCTTTAGAAATATGGAGGAAGCTCAAGTTAGGATTGTAGTTATGAGTCCACCCGACGAACCTTTCAAAATTTAATCGTAGAACTGACAAGAACACTTAATAGCTTAGGAATGCTACTATTGATCCAAATAAAGAATGTGACGAATCTTTAGACCTAATGAAGAGCCTTCTGGAATTTAACGGAGACCAAGCGTATTACGTCTCATGGCGTCAAGTGGCCTACACTGCTTACAATTTGTTTGAATCACATGAAGGTAGCTCAAAATACTACCAGGCTGTTGCCATTTTAAAGAACGAAATAGTGGATTCAGAGATCAGGTGTTATCCTCCTTTAATACCGTATTAAATTCCGAGGCAATAATAGTGAGGCTCGATTTTACTTACGCCGCTAAAGACCCTTATATTTAATTGAATAGGAGATGTCCACCCTACGGCAGGGCAAGATGCATATAATGAAATTTTATGATAAGGTGGAAAAAACTAACGTTATTAATTATTAAAACTATAATGGTACTTGAAGGTGATGCTTCACTCATTAATTCTCTTAGTCAAAAATACCAAGCGGAGGCTCTAAGAATGTTCATCTCCGGCTTACAGAAGCCAGTGGGCGACATACTATTTTCAGCCTGTCCCTCTAACATGCCCAGCCCATTGGCACTAGCGCAAGAACTAAAAGTAAACTGGGCACGTTATTCCTTTGCAACCTCTTTCGCAGTAACAAATTAAAAACCGTTTCCGACAACAATTATTACAATCCACAGCATTCACCCCATTACAGGCCAACTGATCGATCAAGACCCAGACCAACCTTAATGGAAGTAGATCCATCGTCATCCCGCTTTAGATTTAACAGACAAAACGATGCCCAGAACTATAATGTCAATCCTCGAAAATTGTTACAAAATATAGCACCCATCTCTAACAATTTGCAGAGACATTTCCATTATAACCATTTTCCGAATAGGTCTAATAACACTAATCGAGGACCACAGCAAGGTTTTCCTATGCAAAACGATGACTGGCAACCATTAGAAAAAATTCAGCGAATTAATCACCTGAATCAACATGCTTTACCAGCAGTATTAGACGCAGAGTTAGTGTATCGCAAGGACACTAGCAAAAAAAACGATTGACTGTTAATGTAGACTCTGATAAAAAAAAACCGACGCGACTGAACCCTACGCAGTGAAATCGAAAATAAATAAAAAACGACTTAAATTTGATTAACTCTTTATTTGAACCAACTGACTTTGGTGCTGGTAAGCAGCATATTCAATGGCCTTTGCATTGCATCACGTTTTTGACATACAGCTGCAATTCGGTTGATATCTTCTGGATGTTTTGCAGCTATCGACTCCAGTATCGGCGTATTGATGTATGTATGTCTGTTATGAGCTTGGGGCAGGCCACGGAGGCATCTTCAGTGTGGGTGAAGGGGACGGTGGCACGCACGCGGTTGCACGGCTTAACTCGTCGGACGGGGCTGGTTCTTGTTTCCCATCACTCTCACATCACCTGCTCAAACACAAAAATATCGTGCCATATGTGTATTAAAAAAATAACCTAATAGAGAAGAGGACAGTTAACCTAATTAGACCACGGACGGACTTAAAAAAGATAGGAAAGAAGACAGGAGAAGAAGAAGAAGCTCAAGGGCTTATGCCCATATTCCGGAGAAAGATCTAACCTAACTAATTTAATCTAAACCTAATCTATCTTAAGACTTATGATATGCCCTAATCTATACCCAAACTAACTTATAACTATCCTATTCTAGCCCTATACTACGGCATCCGTATCCCCTAGTCTCTCCAGGATGTGGGTTCGTCTCGTCCCAGAGACGTGCCAGCTGTTGATGGCACCGGCATGGCCAACCCACCCTTGTGTCTGAAGGGCACAACCTTCGCCATCTTCTTGGCCAATATTCACTGGAGATGACCCCTAATGCCTCAATCCAGCCACTATGGTTTCATGTCCTCTACGTCGCGTGCGTATGGTCGTCATGTATGGTCCTTGTCCAGTCAGTATAGTCGTCCTGTCAAGTCATCGTCACACTTGGTCAGCGACAGGACGGCCTTCCCATTACCCCACACACCATCGTTGCACAAAAAAATTTCACCGGCACATCACTAATATGATATTGTAATATGCGTGCTACGGCTCGAGTAGATAAAACAATATTCTGTGAAATTTATTTCTTTATTTTCTAGTCTATAGAACAATTCAGGTTCACACTGTACTATCCTTCGCAATTTTTTTTCTTACAATGTCTCTTTCCTCTCAAATCACTTTATCTCCTTTCTATTACTTAATTCACAAATCCAAAGTAATTACTCCTTCTTGTTAACTCTCAACTTTCAATTTATCACAAAATTACAACTTCGCCTAGTATCACTTTTCTAATCTCTTCGCCACAGTTTAAAAATCACTGTCTTTTTTTTGATCGCCATCTGTCCTTATATAGCAGAAGTTTCTGATAGCCAGAAACTTCTAGCAAATTCTTCGACCACTGGAACAAGAGAAATAATTCTTGCAGTTATAATTCCCTTTTATCCCTAATATTATTCGTCTCTTTCGTTGACATGAGCTGTGGAGACTTCGTCCCCGACACGAACCTCGAATGAAGGACAGTTTGAACCAAAATTCTGCCAGAATGGAAAGTCACTTCGGAATTTGCTGCATAGACATAGGCGCGTAGTTATTATTATGCTACACTGCCCCCCTCTTAGACGTGTTCGTCCCGAACAAGTGCATCCTCATTTCGGCCATTGTATCGACTCAGTCGGTCCACATGAACCACTTTCATTTTGGCCCTTGGTCCTCGCTGGATGCGGTAGACAACATCGTTGATGCGGGTTACTATTCTGTAGGGACCTTCCCAGTTCCGCTGTAACTTAGGTGATTTCCCCTTTTGGCGATGGGGATTATACAGCCACACCAGATCTCCTTCCTGGAATCCTGACGTTGTTGCCTTGGCATCATACCTGGTCTTCATGCGGTCGCTCGTCATCTTAATCTGGCTTCTGGTCCTTTGGTGTATGTCCCTAAGCCTTTCCCTAAGGTCCGCCACGTACTCTTCTTCATTTCTGGGCTCATTGGTAGGAGATCCAAATTTCACCTCACTGGGTAAACGAGCTATTCCACCAAATAAGATTTCGAACGGCGTATGTCGAGTAGTGCTATGCACGGCACTTCTATAGGCCATCAAAAACAAGGGAATCTGCCGGTCCCAATCCCGTTGGTAGTCACCTACGACCTTCGAGAGATGTTCGTCCAAAGTCCTATTGAAACGCTCCACCATACCGTCCGACTGTGGATGAAGCGGGGTTGTCCTTGTCTTTTTGATTCCGAGTAGTTGACACATCTCTTGGAAGATTCTTGACTCGAAGTTCAGCCCTTGGTCAGAATGCAATTCCAAGGGCACACCGAATCTGCTAACCCAATTGTAGACGATCTGCTCCGCCACGGTTCTGCTTTCCTGGTTAGGGATCGGAAACGCTTCCGGCCACTTACTGAAGTAGTCCATCACTACGAGTATATACCGATTACCATTGTCGGTTTCCGGAAAGGGCCCTGCGATGTCAATGGCGATTCGTTCGAAAGGTGCTCCCACGTTGTATTGGTGCATCTTACCTCGAGTTTTGATTCTCGGACCCTTGCTAGCTGCACACACGTCGCATTTTCTGCACCAGTCTTCGATATCTTCCTTCGCTTTTAACCAATAAAAACGTTCTCGTACCTTTTCTAGCGTCTTATTCACTCCCAAGTGGCCTCCGGTCGCCCCGCCATGCATTTCCTGTAACACCTCCTTGACCCTCGTCCGCGGTACGACAAGCTGCATTACAAACGACTTTCCGTCGGAGGATTCCCATTTTCTTCTCAGAACACCTTCTTGGACATGGAGGGAGTCCCACTGCGCAAAATATGCCTTTAAGGTCGGGCTTCTGTGAGAGATGTCCTGATGATCCGGTTTCTCCATGTTCTCCTTCCAGGCCAGAATCGGCTCGATATCCGGGTCTTCCTTCTGAGCGTTCCGGATCTCATCTACGCTCCAGCCGGCGATAGGTTCGGCTCTCATTCTTTGGATGGAAACCAGCTCCCGTTCTTCCTGACGCGCACAATGTTTACAATCCGTTCTGCATGGTCTCCGGGACAGTGCATCCGCATTAGAGTGGAGTTTTCCTTTACGATGCTGTATTTCGTAGTCGTAGATTTGCAGCCTTTCGATCCATCTTGCGACCTGACCCTCAGGACTCTTGAACTGTAATAGCCATTTTAAGGCTGCATGGTCTGTGCGAAGAACGAACTTCCTCCCGTAGAGGTATTTGTGAAAATGCTTCGTAGCCAAGATCAAAGCTAGAAGTTCTCTCCTTGTCACGCAGTAGTTCCTTTCTGGCTTAGAGAGCACCTTGCTGAAGTACGCAACCACCTTCTCTTGGCCGTCATGCACCTGGGAGAGTACGGCTCCTACCCCAACATTACTAGCATCTGCATCCACAATGAACGTTTCCCCGGGAGTGGGGTAAGCCAGTATCGGGGCATCGCATAGCCGTTGTTTAAGTGCCTTGAAGCTCTTCTCGCACTCAATTGTCCATTTGAATTGTTTTCCCTTTTCCGTCAACTGGTGCAGGTTCTTTGCGATCCCGGCAAAATCCTTCACGAACCGTCTGTAGTAGGTGGCTAGGCCCAGGAAGCTCCTTAGTTGGTGTTTATCTTTTTCGACTGGCCAGTTTTTCACCGCTTCGAACTTCTCTGGATCGGTTCTCACTCCTTTCGCTGAAATTATGTGTCCCAGGTACTTGACTTCCGCTCTAAACAGGGCGCACTTCTTGGGGTTGAGCTTCAGGTGGGCACTTCGAAGCCTTTGAAACACATCCCTTAGATTGTCTCGGTGTTGCGCAAACGTTTTTCCTACGACGATGACATCATCCAAGTATACCAAACAGGTTTTCCATGTTAACCCTTGCAGGACACATTCCATCAATCGCTCGAAAGTCGCCGGAGCATTGCACAGCCCGAATGGCATTACCGTGAATTGCCATAGCCCATTTCCTGCGGTGAAGGCGGTTTTCTCCCGGTCTTCTGGATGGATCTGTACCTGCCAGTAGCCACTCTTCAAGTCGAGAGTGGAAAACCATCGGGCTCCTGATAGTGTGTCTAGCGTGTCGTCAATCCGTGGCAGAGGGTAGCTGTCTTTCTTGGTGACGTAATTGAGCTGCCGATAGTCCACGCAGAACCGCGTGCTGCCATCTTTCTTCTTAACCAGTACAACCGGTGATGCCCACGGACTTTTGGAACTTTCAATCAGACCTTCTTTCTCCATTGCCGACACCATCTCTGCAACTTCTGTCTGCTTTGCCAATGGAAGGCGCCTAGCAGGCTGACGAATTGGTCTAGTATCACCAGTGTCTATTCGATGTTGTACCAGGTGTGTTCGGCCGTATTCTCCGTCCTGTGAGGCAAATACATCAGCGTACTCATTGATAAGATTCTCTGCCATAGTTCGCTGCTCCTGATTCAGCTCACTGGACTGGAGAATCGTCTCTCTCGCTTCCGCTGTCCAAGGTGATGGGAGAAGTTTTGGAGCATCACGTTCAGATATTGTTGCGACGGCGGTAATCGGCGTGCATTTTCCAGTCACCTCCCCTCGCCTTAGTTTGACAGTGTGTGGTCTTGCGTTCAAAACCCTCACTGGAACCATGGTGTTCTTTGGTTCGACTAACGTCTTTCCCACGATGTAGTCTTGAGAATTCTTCTCTGGGTCTGGTTCTACTATGTAGAATCGGTGGCTCCCAAGATCACCTTCCAGCTTCGTCCAAATGATTGTCTCTGAAGACGGCGGCAAAACTTCGTCTTTGCTGATGACTGTCCTGAGAGTTACGGCATTCTCATTTCCGTACACCATCGGAATCTCCACATTTCGATACCTCAGTACTTGCATCCCGATGTCCAAGATTACTTCATTTGCTTTCATGAAGTCTACTCCGATGATGCACTCGTCGCATATATCTGCCACCAGAAACGCATGGGAGAACGTCAGTCCTGCCAGAGTAATCATAAGACGAACTTCTCCAAATACCTTCGCCATTTCCCCTGTTGCAGTCTTCAGGCAGTAGCTGTTGGTGTTGTGCAGCCAGGAGCTTTTGACGATATCTCTTCTTACAATGGAGGCAGTGGCACCTGTGTCGATGGTGGCTACGCACTTCTTCTCGTTGATTAGTGCCTCCACTGTCAGGCTCTTGTTACCCCGTTTGGTTTGCGAAACTTGAATGGTGGTCCTGGGGGCCTCGATTCCAGTAACCAACTTCTGCCCCGCGAAGTTGGTCCTTACGCATTTCCCGACTGCTGGTTTTGCGAAGTCTGACTGACAGGATGGATGTTATCACCGCCAGATGCTTCCTCTCTGCTTCTCCTACTTCCGCAATGTGAACAATTTCCTCGTCTAGGTGCACTTCTGCACTGCCGTTGTAGGTGTCCCGTTTGGTTGCAATTCCAGCAACGGATTTGACTTCCGCGAGCTCTGTCTTCATCCATGACGGCTGTTCTCTGGCATGAGCATTCCACGACGGACATTTCCCTGACACGGTGTATTCCCTGGTATGCTTGGTCCGCAGCCTTCATTGACAAAGCGAATGCCAATGCCTCGGGGAGTGTTCGCTTTTCAGCCATCCTTACAGCCATTTGCAGTTGTCTGTCCTCTATGGCCTGAATAAAAGCTTCCACCGCCATTTCGTTGATAAGCTCCTCACCGGCTTTAGGGTATGAAAGATGGGCTAGTCGCTCTATATCCGCTTGCAACTGTTGGAGCGTTTCCCCCCTTTTCTGGACTCGACTACGCAGCTGAACCCTGTACACCTGCTGCATGTGTTCATCCCCAAACCGCATCTCGATAGCCTGAACCAGAGAGTCGTAGTTCTGCTGTTTATCTTCCGGGATGGTCTGCAAGAGCTCCGCAGCTGGACCCCTCAGTGCAAGTGTGAGTGCAATGGACTTCTCTTCATCGTCCCAGCTATTGGTCATTGCGGCCGCTTCGAATTGCCTTTTATAAATTGGCCATGATGTTTGACCATCGAAGATAGGAGGCTGCATCTCCTTTCTTCTCAGACCGTCAGTGGAATATTCCCGTGCTTTCTGTCTCTTCACGTTGCTGAGCTCCTTAGCAAGATTTTCGACTTGCTTTCCTACTATCTCGAATTGCGTATCCACTTCTTCAAACTGAGTCTCTATCTTCCCGAACTGAGTTTCATGTTTCTCAAAATTTTCATCGAATCTAATTTCGACTTTTTCGAGTTGCGTCTCGACCTTCTCGATTTTCTCTTCGATCACTTCGAATTTGGATTCCAAGTTCTTGTTTTGCTCATCAAGTTTACTTTCCAGAGCATCTAGAGAATTCTTTTGTTCGTCCATTGCTTTCTTTTGTTCGTCCATTGCTTTCTTTTGTTCATCCAGCTTAAGTTCTAGAGAATTCTTTTGTTCGTCCATTGCTTTCTTTTGTTCGTCCAGCTTAAGTTCTAGAGAATTCCTTTGGTCGCCCATTGCTTTCTTTTGTTCGTCCATCGCTTTCTTTTGTTCATCCAGCTTAAGTTCTAGAGAATTCTTTTGTTCGTCCATTGCTTTCTTTTGTTCGTCCAGCTTAAGTTCTAGAGAATTCCTTTGGTCGCCCATTGCTTTCTTTTGTTCGTCCATCGCTTTCTTTTGTTCATCCAGCTTAAGTTCTAGAGAATTCTTTTGGTCATCGAGCTTATGACTTTGATCTTCTATTGCTTTCTTTTGTTCGTCCATGACTAACTTAAGTTGCAGGAGCAGACTTGTTATACCCGGGTCGGCTACTGTACTTGCTGGTTCCTCTTCCACGTCAAACTCTATGTCATGCGGATTTTCACCTTCCTGCGTTACTGCTTCTTCCAGACGAATCAGTAGGGCATCTTTTCCCCCAGTTGTGTCGAGGTTCCGCTTACTGAGTTCTGCCTTTAGTTGAGTTATAGTTAGTTTTCCCAATTTGCGACCCATTTTGCGCAACTAATTAACTCAACACAGAAATCGTTTTTTTTTTTTTTTTTTTTGTGCAATTTCACACCACGGAAATAGTTATTCACAGAATAAGTTTTATCCCGCTTCTGACACCAATGTAATATGCGTGCTACGGCTCGAGTAGATAAAACAATATTCTGTGAAATTTATTTCTTTATTTTCTAGTCTATAGAACAATTCAGGTTCACACTGTACTATCCTTCGCAATTTTTTTTCTTACAATGTCTCTTTCCTCTCAAATCACTTTATCTCCTTTCTATTACTTAATTCACAAATCCAAAGTAATTACTCCTTCTTGTTAACTCTCAACTTTCAATTTATCACAAAATTACAACTTCGCCTAGTATCACTTTTCTAATCTCTTCGCCACAGTTTAAAAATCACTGTCTTTTTTTTGATCGCCATCTGTCCTTATATAGCAGAAGTTTCAGAAGAACAAGAGAAATAATTCTTGCAGTTATAATTCCCTTTTATCCCTAATATTATTCGTCTCTTTCGTTGACATGAGCTGTGGAGACTTCGTCCCCGACACGAACCTCGAATGAAGGACAGTTTGAACCAAAATTCTGCCAGAATGGAAAGTCACTTCGGAATTTGCTGCATAGACATAGGCGCGTAGTTATTATTATGCTACAATATAATGAACACTAAACATTCATCATCATACATTTAGCTTTATTCGAATGATCTCTTCGGATCTCAAAATTATGCACGTAATTCTATCAAAGAAATTCCATTAAACTAAATTAAAATTAACCTAACCTATCCTACGTATCAAAAAAAATTCTGTTCTTAACATTAAAAAAACTATTCATAAAAAAAAATCAACAAAATTTACTCACGGTTTTATGTCCCCCGTTGTCCTGCCGGCAACACAAGATGAGATGTAGATGCTGATGCTCCAGCTATATTCTCGCGAACCAAATATAAGAGTGTTAAGCACACAACTTTTGTTATCCCTAACCTTACTTTACACTCGATTGACAAAAGAAAATCTTCAGAAAAAAATACTAAACTAAAAAAAACTCAAAAGAAAAAAAAACTACTTTAAACTAAAAAAATTCTGGTGATTCACTGGAGTAATCGTTGCACAAAAAAAAATACTGTTCCCTCGTTGGTCTCTGATACTGCTGCGGCGACAATGGTACGGAACACTTAGGGCGGAGCACCCCGCTTCAGTTCCCTGGGTGGCCTTTGCTCCCTGCTGTACCTTGGTTTGCCACTTGTGGATTACCAGTAGATTGGCTTGTATTTGCCGGATTACCTTACGGTCCCCACGGGGCATATAAAAAAAAAACCACTGCAGAGGCTTGGGTATGGCAGCACGTCCCTAGTCCTGGAAATTCGCCAAAAGTTACACAGGTCAGGTTATTTGGCTCGTCAAAATAGATTTATGTCTACACCTACCTCTGCTATTCGCCCCGGGTCCACTTCTCGAAGAATACTATAATATTACCACCAATAGTATATTATGGCCCCTCCGCACCTTTTTTCCTTTTTTTTTCTCTGTCTTCTATAAAAGAATATTTTTTTTTTTTATTTCTAATACCCTTTTAGTCAATTTTCACTTACCCGCAAAAATCCAAAAAAAAGGAAGGTTAATTCCCTTTATTTTGTGTGTCACTGTCTGTTGCTTTTTTCCACTATCTATATTGTCGGGGCGTCGACCGTTCTCGATTGAATTAATCAGAAAAGTGATCAACGGTCGGTGCTCTTTTGCTCTAGTTTCTTATCTTTCTTGATTTTTTTTTTCTCTTTATCATGGTCGTTGGCTACGTTTCTCTTCGTTCATCTATGTCTTCTATGTCTCCCTCTGTGTCATGTCGGTCGTCCTTCCCTTTGCCAATATCCTTCGTCAAGATTTAATACATTTACCTAAATTCGAACAATAAAATAATACAACATACCTTACATTAACATAACTAACCTACCCTAATTAACCTCAAATCTATTTACTAATGACAAACTACGGAAATTACTACCAACGGAACGTATAACATTTTTAAATTGGGATCTTTTCCATTTCCCTTCGGTTTTTCGTTTTGAAGATTTCTCTTTCGTCGAATTTCTTTCCAAGAGGGAGAGCTTGGTTGTGTGCGAACAGGCCTACTAGCCTGTACGCTGACGTCAAAGAAGCAACACATTTCCTTAATACGCGAGATTTCGGACGCGCAAGCCACATCTTTATTTTTTTTTTTAAATGAAATACTCCTGGCAGAAGGGGATTCCACGCGCCTGGATTCGTGCCGTGAACTCGGACTCGGTGTGAGTGCGGACGACCAAAGGAAGGTCTCATTGCCTGAGATTACACTGGCCTGAGATGCAGTGCCAGCGAATCGGACTTGTTTGGATGTTTGGCTGTAGACCTGCGGTAGTTCTGCATGGGTTAGTATTCGTAATTTCGTGATCGACTTTATTTATAATTTTATATTTGCGTTGAGTGCTTGACGACTAGTTCCACCGTTGGTGAATGGTGTCACTTTTGGTGACTAGTGTCGCCTCAACCAAGTGATTTATTTTTTTTTTTTTTTGTGTGCGTGTGTGTTTTTCAGTCTCTAGGGCCTCGCACCAGGATCGACGACAGTGGCTGAACGGCCGTGAGGACACTGGCCTCGTAAAAAAAGGGGTCTGTGATGACTGCGGTGTCCCTTCTTGCCCTTCGCGTGTTTATAGGCTAATGTGTGGCAAGGGCCCGCGCCCTGTGGTTAGGAGTCTCATGTTCTACAGGCTGGCTGGGCTTTAGGCTTTTCTTAGCTCTGCTCGTTTAACTATTATAACGGTGACTTATGGCCTACGCGTGTGTGTGTGAGTGTGTGCTAATTACGGCTTTCTGTGTTATGCGCATTTGGGTGTCTGTATGGGTTCTGGTGGTTTTGGTGGGACTCCAACATATATCTAGGGGTTTAAATTAAAACATATAGGCTCTATCCTGGGTGTGTTATACCTCTAGAGAACTCTATTTTACACACATTAACCCTGCAGTCGTCGCGCACCAAAAAGGCACACCAGTCGTCGCGCGGATTATGTATGTAATCCATTTTAAAATTAAAGTAAAACCCGTATGCTTTAATTTTTTCAAATTTATTTTGCTGCAAAATACAATTACATATTACTTAAAGATAAAAAACATAAATTATTACTTCATAATACAAAAAAAAAAAAAAAAAATTAAAAAAATTAAAATTTCGGATTTCTTGTAGAAAAAAAGGAACTTTGGTGGATTACAATAGTAATCCGCGCGACGACTGCAGGGTTAATCTATATAAAGAAATTAAATTGCTCTTCTAATAAATAAACAAAATATAATCTGACTAAATAAACTCTATATATAAATAAATAAATAACTCTATAAATATACCTACTTTATGACTAGAAAAAATATATCTTAAATATATAAATACCTAGATATAAATAAATGAATCTCTGAATACATAAATATCTATCTATAATAACTAAATATACTATACCTCTACATAACTAAATAACTCTCTATACTCAATAAATAAACTATATATACCTCTATATGAATAAATAACTATCTATATCTCTACTTATAAACTATCATATCTATAGCAACGACAGCTTATGTGCGTCAGGTATATCTCAGTCTTCTTGTCCTTCATACGTGAAGGTCTTTGGCATGGAACTTGCCCACCGGTGTACCTCTCTGGTTGCCTACTTCATACAGAGAGTTGCCGATCAATTTCAAGATTACCGATGGTAAAAATTTCGGGCCTAATTTGGCATTGTCCATCCATCGGGTAGGCTACTCTGTTTGAAGTTACGCCTATAGACGGTTTGTCCAACGGCGTACTTGACATCTCGGCTCCTCGTATTGTACACTTTGGTGGCTTTTTGATGAGCTAGTCTTACGTTTTCAAAGATTTTGTTTCTAATTAATGCCAATTTATCCGATTTGTTTTCAATGTGTTCGCTTGGATCCTTAATCATGTCCAGTCTGCGCAGGACTTCATAGGCACTTGCATGTTGTACCATGGGTATCCCGAATACTGCATAGTAGGGCTCGAATGAGGTCGCATCGTGTACTACGCTCCTCAAGGCGAATGCCGCACTACTGACATGTAGGTCCCAGTTCTTCTGGTCCCCATCAATATACGACCGTAATTTGGCCAGTAAGGAACGATTAACCCTCTCGGAAGCATTTGCCTGAGGAGAGTAGAACGCGTGCGAACGTGTTTGACCCCATATTTGTTTAGCAGTTCTGAAACGAATTGTTTCCCGTTATCTGAATGGCTAAATTCGGGCACCCCAAAAACATGGAAAACATTTTCTTCTAAATATTTTACTACCTCAGCTGCCGTTGCTCTGCGGATAGGCCGCAATAAAATATATTTACTAAAATGGTCCAATACTATAAATATGTGTGTATGTCCTGTCTTCGTTCGTGGGTATGGTCCTAAGAAGTCGATGTAAAGGCGTTGAAAAGGTCGTTCAGTAATCGTTTGCTGTCCCATCGGCGGTCGGGATATCACGTTTAGTGATTTGCTACATTTACAAGTTACGCACGTTTTAACCTAAGCCCGTACATCTGATGCCATACCTGGAAGTACTTCTGCCTCAACTTTGCTAACGTCTTGCTTATTCCCCCATGTCCTGCAGCGGGAGAATCGTGAGCAGATTGTAGAAGACTACCACGCAACTCCTTCGGTACCCAAAGCTTCCATGCCCGATCTTCTTGCAGTTCGTCACCTGTCCGTATTTCAGTCCGTTTGTAGACAAATCCGTCGGATACACATACGTCTGGTAGTTTGTCTTTGTTCGTGTCAACTGTCTTCCTTAATTCGTCATATTCCCCCGAAGTGAAGTATGGCGAACTAATGTCTAATTCTAACATTATCGTATCGGAAGTGAGCTCCTCCATATGGACACGCGAGAGAGTATCAGGGACTACGTTCTGGACACCCTTCCCATGTTCGATCAAGAAGTCAAAACCCTGAAGTCATCAACCACTTCAAACTTGCGTGATCAGTGATTATAGTGAATGGTAATCCTTCCACATAGGCCCTGAATTTCTTTACTGACAGAACGGCTGCATAGCATTCAAGTTCCGGCACACTGTAATTTCGCTGAGCGGAGTTAAGCTTCGGGGACATGAATGCTATTGGTCGTTCGTTTTTCTCGGCATCTATTTGCAACAACACACTCCCCACACCAGACGTCGAAGCATCACATTGTATGTAGAAATGTTTGGTGAAGTCCGGATTTGTCAGTATCGGCGCTGTCACCAAGGACATTTTGAGCTGTTGGAATGCCCTAAGCGCCTCGTCGGTCATTGTAAATGTCTGTCCTTTCTTGAGGCAATCGGTCATGGGAGCCGATACAGAAGCAAAATTGGGGATAAAACGTCTTTACCAACCTGTCATCCCTGGGAACCGACGGAGTTGCTTGGGAGACTTCGGTATCGGGAAATTCTCGACCGCCGACACCTTGTCTTTGTCCATCTGTAGACATCCATCCCCGACGATATATCCGAGGTACCTTATCTCCTTATAGCAGAACTTACTTTTTCAACATTGATCGTCAAACCCTCTTCCCTTAAACATCTCGTTACCTCTTCCAACAGTCTGGCGTGTGACTCAAAATCTGCAGAACAAACCAAGAGGTCATCAAGATAGACGAAGACATTTTCTTTCAGCCGAGAGGGAATGACCTTGTTCATCAACCTGCACATTCTCTGGGCGGCATTGCACAGTCCGAACGGCATAAGTGTGAACTGATACAGCGACCGTCCAGGGACTGTGAAGGCTGTTTTCTCCCTCGACTTGTTCTCCAGAGGAATCTGCCAGAAAGCATCCTTCAGGTTAATACCCGATATGGAACGTGTATCCTGAAGTCTGCTCAACAGACCCTCGATGTGAGGAAGCGGATAAGCGTCCTTTTTGGTGACTGCGTTTACTTTTCGCGAGTCCAGACAAAGTCTATTTTTGCCGGGTTTCCGCACTAACACAACTGGAGAGCTCCATGCGCTGTTACTCTCTTCGATGACTCCGAGAGAAAGCATTCGGTCGAGTTCATCGAAAAGCAGCCGATTTTGCTCATCATCCACCTCGATAACATGCTTTTCGAGGGAGGTCTTACCCAGACCTTGCACTGCAAACGATGGGAACAGTTGCTTGATTCTTTCCAGTTGTGCTGTTTGTGCGGGTGACAATGTCTGAACAGGAGAACTCTCTACCGTCGGAGATGATGTGTCGAGTTCGTCAATAATGTGAGGAGCGACCTTAAAAGCGCTCCAAAAATCTACCCCTAAATAGAGTTGCTGTTGCAAACTAGGAACAACATACAGCTCCATTTCTTGGGTTTTTCCGCCCCATGAAACAAAAGTTGTAAAACGTCCTTGTATCCGTTGGTGGTTCCCACCCGCGGTTCTAATGTCTATTGCCATCCTAGTTAACGTTACGTTCGTCCTAGCTATGAATTCGAGTGCACCTTTCTCCAAACAGCTAACAGATGCTCCACTATCTAATAGCCCTAGAATCTCCTCTCCTTCTATTCTCACTTTTGCATATGGCCTATTATCGTCCGAGGTACATATCACAGATGCTTTCATTTAATTCTTTCGTCGTCTACATATTGCAAACTTTTCCCTAAGCATATGTATCTTTCTAAAGTTTCGGAGATTTGAAGGTCGTGCTATCTCTTCTCCGAAAATTCGTCGTCTAGCTTCTTCGTACTCTTGCAGTTGTGTGTGGAGGCTCTTTCTCGAAGGGATCTCCTTCTTCGTTGCGGTATCCTGACCATTTGGGTCCCTCTTCAAGATTTGGGCTGCCCCAGTTTGTCCTGATTCTCCGGGAGTGCAGACGCCATCGACGAGTGATTCCCGGACGCACCGCCGACCTTCAAGTTTCCCTGACACTTCGGACAGTTGAAGGCGAAGTTACCCTGCCCACAACTGAAACATGTCAGGGTGTGAAACGAGGAGGGACATGCTGGTGGGGTTTGTTCCATACTCCTAGTCAAGTCTGTCCTGTTCGTAAAGGCGTTTGTTATTCTGTTAGTAGGGTCTCTGTGTAAGTAGTTTGTTGGTCTGTTCGTTCTTTTGTTCTGGAGTGCTGCCACTTCAAAATCTTCATCCTCTACATCACCCAGTATGCCTCTCCGTAAACTTCGGTCTCCGTCAGCTATTTCATTGACGGTGCGTCTCATCCTAGAATCTCTCGCCGCCATGTGCTTTTCGGCACGTCTACACTCCTCCCTCAGCTCCTGTATACTCCTGATGGTGCACCCAAATATCAGTGTAGCTACCCTGTCTTTAATGTTTTGTCTGAGTATGGCTACCAAGTCGTCTTCATGTGGTCGGATCTTCATCTGCAAGGTCAAAGTTCGTATGTCGCTGTAGAAGTCGTCAAACGTTTCATGGGGTTGCCGTCTTCTGTCCATTATTGTCCTTAGGATTTCGTGGTCTCGTTGTTGATGTTTGAACTGGCTTACCAGTTCCGTCTTTAAATCAAAATAGTTGAGCAGCTCATCGCCTTCATTCTCCTGCATATACTCCCAGTACCACTTTTCCGCAGGCCCTTATACTAAGTGGTGGAAGTTGGCTAAAAGCTGCTCTTCTGTCAACCCATATTTTCTCCTGAGAGTCTCTACCCGAAACAAGAAGCTTTCTACTGACATCGATTTCGACGAACCATCAAACTTAACCCCCCACTTATAAACTTTTACCGACTTTCCAAGACTTGAAGGACCATTAGGCTCACGCCGCCTGTCTTGTCTAATTACGGAGCTAGGCCTGTTGAACGTCGGAGTCTCCATTCGCGCAAGGTAGCTAATGTCAAATGGGTCTGTTGGTCTTAGCGTTTGTCTGGCTACCCGTTTGTCCGTCTGTCAGTCGTGGAGCTTGTCTCTCTGTTTGCCGTGGTGGTTCCTTCTGCTGAATGGTTCCTCTTTCCAGGTCGCAGATCTTATTTTGTAGCAGGCTCATATTGGACTGGAAAGTCGCCATTACTTCGCTTATGCTCTCGGCGAAGACCGACATGATCTGCTTCTCTCTTTTCTGGACAGCTGAAGAAACCCCTTCTTGAAACATTCGAGACATTCTCCGGTCCTCTTCTCTCACATTGGGTATATTGAAGTCTATATCGTTCCGTTCTTGTCGTAGACCTTCAATACCGACTGCCCCTGCCACGTTTTCTGTGTCTTCTGTCTGAGGTGGTTGGCTGAAGCGTTTTTGTCGTCTATAGTCTCTGTCTTCCCCTGGGATCCCTGTCGGAGTAGAAGTCTGTCTGTTGTGGTCTGTCTGTCCATCCCTAGTCTGTAGCTGTTCCCGCCCGATTCTTCCTGAATCACCAACAGCGATTGCGGGGCTACTTTCACAATTTTTGCTGTGTTCGTTACTGCACGTGTAGTTTCGTAATCGTTCGAATGTGCTTATCCCGTCCCTAAATTTGGATCCCAGTATTGGAATTCGTGGCCTGTTACGTTTAAGTCTTGTGATGATTCAGTCCACGTAGCGGGGCGTCTGTCGGTCTGGTGCGTAAGTTGGTCCTATCCTAGTCTTTGTGCCATTTGACGAGTAAACCTACGTTCGTTCCCTTCCGTCACTTGAAGCGAGGAGCCCTTAGTTACAGCCCCCAGATCTTTACCCCTATCTGTCATGATTGACTATATAAAATATTTAAAAAAACACACTCTATTTATCTAAACTCCAAGAAAAATCAATAAAAAATTTAAAAAAAAAATTAAAATCTAAAACAATACCTCAGGTTACCTATCAAAACAAAAATAAAAAAAAAATCTCACCTGAATTATCTGTTTAAGGGAATTCAAAAAAAAATTATGAAAAAAAAACTAAATTTAAAATCGAAACAAAAAAAAAAAAAAAGATTGGTGTAGAGAAGAATTCAAAAAAAAATAATCTCACCAAAATTCTAGAACTGAAAGTAACTAAATATACTGAAATTCGCAAAGTTTTTTTTTTCTAATTAAGTCCAATTCAAAAAAAAAAAAAAAAAAATATATATAAAAAAAACTACGGCTAAAGAATATCCACTAAAAGAATAAAAAAAAACAAGCTGAGCAGGTAAACTCACTCAACAAAAAAAATGTTATCAACCCTTAAAAGTTAACGTTTTTTGAGATTATTTGTAACTTCACTAATGGTGTGCGATGGTGTGTGGATTCACGGTCAGGTTCTCCAGTAACCATTCCGCTGATCAACCAAGCTAGTTATTGTTCTCCCTTAAGTCTATTGTACGTTGTATGTATCTGTCTACTTGTGGCTGGGTCTCTGGGACTCGACGAGTGTTGTCATAAATCCCTTCTGTCCTTACCACTACTAGCCATCAGGTAACTCCAATAGCTGGCTGGCTAGGACTTTCAGAACATACTCCAACACGGTTAGAGTTTCAAGACCTATACTCACGCCTCACTTATGATCTGGCAAAAGCCTTGACCCTTGGACAGCAGCTTTGTATTAGGCCTTTAAACCCTAACCTACTCTTTATTTCTTCCTAGACCTCCAACTACCTCACGAGATCCTCTGGCTTTTTACCCGAAGTTTGGACAGCTGTCTTTGGCCTAAGATGAAACAAAGAATTTGAGCAGCCGTTGAACCGAAAGTAAGACAGGAAAGTAAAATTGTTTATAAAAGCGGAAAATATACTAATTCGCGAATGAAGCTGATTGACATGAATCCAAGGTGACGACTTTCGAAGAGAGAAAATCGTCCCCTTGGAGTCGCAATCTGTCCTCTAAAACCGTTCGATAACGTTGGGTGCCATTGTTATGAGCTTGGGGCAGGCCACGGGGGCATCTTCAGTGTGGGTGAAGGGAACGGTGACACGCACGCGGTTGCACGGCTTAACTCGTCGGACGGGGCTGGTTCTTGTTTCCCATCACTCTCACATCACCTGCTCAAACACAAAAATATCGTGCCATATGTGTATTAAAAAAATAACCTAATAGAGAAGAGGACAGTTAACCTAATTAGACCACAGACGGACTTAAAAAAAGATAGGAAAGAAGACAGGAGAAGAAGAAGAAGCTCAAGGGATTATGCCCATATCCCGGAGAAAGATCTAACCTAACTAATTTAATCTAAACCTAATCTATCTTAAGACTTATGATATGCCCTAATCTATACCCAAACTAACTTATAACTATCCTATTCTAGCCCTATACTACGGCATCCGTATCCCCTAGTCTCTCCAGGATGTGGGTTCGTCTCGTCCCAGAGACGTGCCAGCTGTTGATGGCACCGGCATGGCCAACCCACCCTTGTGTCTGAAGGGCACAACCTTCGCCATCTTCTTGGCCAATATTCACTGGAGATGGCCCCTAATGCCTCAATCCAGCCACTATGGTCTCATGTCCTCTACGTCGCGTGCGTATGGTCGTCATGTATGGTCCTTGTCCAGTCAGTATAGTCGTCCTGTCAAGTCATCGTCACACTTGGTCAGCGACAGGACGGCCTTCCCATTACCCCACACACCATCGTTGCACAAAAAAATTTCACCGGCACATCACTAATATGATATAATGAACACTAAACTTTCATCATCATACATTTAGCTTTATTCGAATGATCTCTTCGGATCTCAAAATTATGCACGTAATTCTATCAAAGAAATTCCATTAAACTAAATTAAAATTAACCTAACCTATCCTACGTATCAAAAAAAATTCTGTTCTTAACATTAAAAAAACTATTCATAAAAAAAAATCAACAAAATTTACTCACGGTTTTATGTCCCCCGTTGTCCTGCCGGCAACACAAGATGAGATGTAGATGCTGATGCTCCAGCTATATTCTCGCGAACCAAATATAAGAGTGTTAAGCACACAACTTTTGTTATCCCTAACCTTACTTTACACTCGATTGACAAAAGAAAATCTTCAGAAAAAAATACTAAACTAAAAAAAACTCAAAAGAAAAAAAAACTACTTTAAACTAAAAAAATTCTGGTGATTCACTGGACTAATCGTTGCACAAAAAAAAATACTGTTCCCTCGTTGGTCTCTGATACTGCTGCGGCGACAATGGTACGGAACACTTAGGGCGGAGCACCCCGCTTCAGTTCCCTGGGTGGCCTTTGCTCCCTGCTGTACCTTGGTTTGCCACTTGTGGATTACCAGTAGATTGGCTTGTATTTGCCGGATTACCTTACGGTCCCCACGGGGCATATAAAAAAAAAACCACTGCAGAGGCTTGGGTATGGCAGCACGTCCCTAGTCCTGGAAATTCGCCAAAAGTTACACAGGTCAGGTTATTTGGCTCGTCAAAATAGATTTATGTCTACACCTACCTCTGCTATTCGCCCCGGGTCCACTTCTCGAAGAATACTATAATATTACCACCAATAGTATATTATGGCCCCTCCGCACCTTTTTTCCTTTTTTTTTCTCTGTCTTCTATAAAAGAATATTTTTTTTTTTTATTTCTAATACCCTTTTAGTCAATTTTCACTTACCCGCAAAAATCCAAAAAAAAGGAAGGTTAATTCCCTTTATTTTGTGTGTCACTGTCTGTTGCTTTTTTCCACTATCTATATTGTCGGGGCGTCGACCGTTCTCGATTGAATTAATCAGAAAAGTGATCAACGGTCGGTGCTCTTTTGCTCTAGTTTCTTATCTTTCTTGATTTTTTTTTACTCTTTATCATGGTCGTTGGCTACGTTTCTCTTCGTTCATCTATGTCTTCTATGTCTCCCTCTGTGTCATGTCGGTCGTCCTTCCCTTTGCCAATATCCTTCGTCAAGATTTAATACATTTACCTAAATTCGAACAATAAAATAATACAACATACCTTACATTAACATAACTAACCTACCCTAATTAACCTCAAATCTATTTACTAATGACAAACTACGGAAATTACTACCAACGGAACGTATAACATTTTTAAATTGGGATCTTTTCCATTTCCCTTCGGTTTTTCGTTTTGAAGATTTCTCTTTCGTCGAATTTCTTTCCAAGAGGGAGAGCTTGGTTGTGTGCGAACAGGCCTACTAGCCTGTACGCTGACGTCAAAGAAGCAACACATTTCCTTAATACGCGAGATTTCGGACGCGCAAGCCACATCTTTATTTTTTTTTTTAAATGAAATACTCCTGGCAGAAGGGGATTCCACGCGCCTGGATTCGTGCCGTGAACTCGGACTCGGTGTGAGTGCGGACGACCAAAGGAAGGTCTCATTGCCTGAGATTACACTGGCCTGAGATGCAGTGCCAGCGAATCGGACTTGTTTGGATGTTTGGCTGTAGACCTGCGGTAGTTCTGCATGGGTTAGTATTCGTAATTTCGTGATCGACTTTATTTATAATTTTATATTTGCGTTGAGTGCTTGACGACTAGTTCCACCGTTGGTGAATGGTGTCACTTTTGGTGACTAGTGTCGCCTCAACCAAGTGATTTATTTTTTTTTTTTTTTGTGTGCGTGTGTGTTTTTCAGTCTCTAGGGCCTCGCACCAGGATCGACGACAGTGGCTGAACGGCCGTGAGGACACTGGCCTCGTAAAAAAAGGGGTCTGTGATGACTGCGGTGTCCCTTCTTGCCCTTCGCGTGTTTATAGGCTAATGTGTGGCAAGGGCCCGCGCCCTGTGGTTAGGAGTCTCATGTTCTACAGGCTGGCTGGGCTTTAGGCTTTTCTTAGCTCTGCTCGTTTAACTATTATAACGGTGACTTATGGCCTACGCGTGTGTGTGTGAGTGTGTGCTAATTACGGCTTTCTGTGTTATGCGCATTTGGGTGTCTGTATGGGTTCTGGTGGTTTTGGTGGGACTCCAACATATATCTAGGGGTTTAAATTAAAACATATAGGCTCTATCCTGGGTGTGTTATACCTCTAGAGAACTCTATTTTACACACATTAACCCTGCAGTCGTCGCGCACCAAAAAGTCACACCAGTCGTCGCGCGGATTATGTATGTAATCCATTTTAAAATTAAAGTAAAACCCGTATGCTTTAATTTTTTCAAATTTATTTTGCTGCAAAATACAATTACATATTACTTAAAGATAAAAAACATAAATTATTACTTCATAATACAAAAAAAAAAAAAAAAAATTAAAAAAATTAAAATTTCGGATTTCTTGTAGAAAAAAAGGAACTTTGGTGGATTACAATAGTAATCCGCGCGACGACTGCAGGGTTAATCTATATAAAGAAATTAAATTGCTCTTCTAATAAATAAACAAAATATAATCTGACTAAATAAACTCTATATATAAATAAATAAATAACTCTATAAATATACCTACTTTATGACTAGAAAAAATATATCTTAAATATATAAATACCTAGATATAAATAAATGAATCTCTGAATACATAAATATCTATCTATAATAACTAAATATACTATACCTCTACATAACTAAATAACTCTCTATACTCAATAAATAAACTATATATACCTCTATATGAATAAATAACTATCTATATCTCTACTTATAAACTATCATATCTATAGCAACGACAGCTTATGTGCGTCAGGTATATCTCAGTCTTCTTGTCCTTCATACGTGAAGGTCTTTGGCATGGAACTTGCCCACCGGTGTACCTCTCTGGTTGCCTACTTCATACAGAGAGTTGCCGATCAATTTCAAGATTACCGATGGTAAAAATTTCGGGCCTAATTTGGCATTGTCCATCCATCGGGTAGGCTACTCTGTTTGAAGTTACGCCTATAGACGGTTTGTCCAACGGCGTACTTGACATCTCGGCTCCTCGTATTGTACACTTTGGTGGCTTTTTGATGAGCTAGTCTTACGTTTTCAAAGATTTTGTTTCTAATTAATGCCAATTTATCCGATTTGTTTTCAATGTGTTCGCTTGGATCCTTAATCATGTCCAGTCTGCGCAGGACTTCATAGGCACTTGCATGTTGTACCATGGGTATCCCGAATACTGCATAGTAGGGCTCGAATGAGGTCGCATCGTGTACTACGCTCCTCAAGGCGAATGCCGCACTACTGACATGTAGGTCCCAGTTCTTCTGGTCCCCATCAATATACGACCGTAATTTGGCCAGTAAGGAACGATTAACCCTCTCGGAAGCATTTGCCTGAGGAGAGTAGAACGCGTTGCGAACGTGTTTGACCCCATATTTGTTTAGCAGTTCTGAAACGAATTGTTTCCCGTTATCTGAATGGCTAAATTCGGGCACCCCAAAAACATGGAAAACATTTTCTTCTAAATATTTTACTACCTCAGCTGCCGTTGCTCTGCGGATAGGCCGCAATAAAATATATTTACTAAAATGGTCCAATACTATAAATATGTGTGTATGTCCTGTCTTCGTTCGTGGGTATGGTCCTAAGAAGTCGATGTAAAGGCGTTGAAAAGGTCGTTCAGTAATCGTTTGCTGTCCCATCGGCGGTCGGGATATCACGTTTAGTGATTTGCTACATTTACAAGTTACGCACGTTTTAACCTAAGCCCGTACATCTGATGCCATACCTGGAAGTACTTCTGCCTCAACTTTGCTAACGTCTTGCTTATTCCCCCATGTCCTGCAGCGGGAGAATCGTGAGCAGATTGTAGAAGACTACCACGCAACGCCTTCGGTACCCAAAGCTTCCATGCCCGATCTTCTTGCAGTTCGTCACCTGTCCGTATTTCAGTCCGTTTGTAGACAAATCCGTCGGATACACATACGTCTGGTAGTTTGTCTTTGTTCGTGTCAACTGTCTTCCTTAATTCGTCATATTCCCCCGAAGTGAAGTATGGCGAACTAATGTCTAATTCTAACATTATCGTATCGGAAGTGAGCTCCTCCATATGGACACGCGAGAGAGTATCAGGGACTACGTTCTGGACACCCTTCCCATGTTCGATCAAGAAGTCAAAACCCTGAAGTCATCAACCACTTCAAACTTGCGTGATCAGTGATTATAGTGAATGGTAATCCTTCCACATAGGCCCTGAATTTCTTTACTGACAGAACGGCTGCATAGCATTCAAGTTCCGGCACACTGTAATTTCGCTGAGCGGAGTTAAGCTTCGGGGACATGAATGCTATTGGTCGTTCGTTTTTCTCGGCATCTATTTGCAACAACACACTCCCCACACCAGACGTCGAAGCATCACATTGTATGTAGAAATGTTTGGTGAAGTCCGGATTTGTCAGTATCGGCGCTGTCACCAAGGACATTTTGAGCTGTTGGAATGCCCTAAGCGCCTCGTCGGTCATTGTAAATGTCTGTCCTTTCTTGAGGCAATCGGTCATGGGAGCCGATACAGAAGCAAAATTGGGGATAAAACGTCTTTACCAACCTGTCATCCCTGGGAACCGACGGAGTTGCTTGGGAGACTTCGGTATCGGGAAATTCTCGACCGCCGACACCTTGTCTTTGTCCATCTGTAGACATCCATCCCCGACGATATATCCGAGGTACCTTATCTCCTTATAGCAGAACTTACTTTTTCAACATTGATCGTCAAACCCTCTTCCCTTAAACATCTCGTTACCTCTTCCAACAGTCTGGCGTGTGACTCAAAATCTGCAGAACAAACCAAGAGGTCATCAAGATAGACGAAGACATTTTCTTTCAGCCGAGAGGGAATGACCTTGTTCATCAACCTGCACATTCTCTGGGCGGCATTGCACAGTCCGAACGGCATAAGTGTGAACTGATACAGCGACCGTCCAGGGACTGTGAAGGCTGTTTTCTCCCTCGACTTGTTCTCCAGAGGAATCTGCCAGAAAGCATCCTTCAGGTTAATACCCGATATGGAACGTGTATCCTGAAGTCTGCTCAACAGACCCTCGATGTGAGGAAGCGGATAAGCGTCCTTTTTGGTGACTGCGTTTACTTTTCGCGAGTCCAGACAAAGTCTATTTTTGCCGGGTTTCCGCACTAACACAACTGGAGAGCTCCATGCGCTGTTACTCTCTTCGATGACTCCGAGAGAAAGCATTCGGTCGAGTTCATCGAAAAGCAGCCGATTTTGCTCATCATCCACCTCGATAACATGCTTTTCGAGGGAGGTCTTACCCAGACCTTGCACTGCAAACGATGGGAACAGTTGCTTGATTCTTTCCAGTTGTGCTGTTTGTGCGGGTGACAATGTCTGAACAGGAGAACTCTCTACCGTCGGAGATGATGTGTCGAGTTCGTCAATAATGTGAGGAGCGACCTTAAAAGCGCTCCAAAAATCTACCCCTAAATAGAGTTGCTGTTGCAAACTAGGAACAACATACAGCTCCATTTCTTGGGTTTTTCCGCCCCATGAAACAAAAGTTGTAAAACGTCCTTGTATCCGTTGGTGGTTCCCACCCGCGGTTCTAATGTCTATTGCCATCCTAGTTAACGTTACGTTCGTCCTAGCTATGAATTCGAGTGCACCTTTCTCCAAACAGCTAACAGATGCTCCACTATCTAATAGCCCTAGAATCTCCTCTCCTTCTATTCTCACTTTTGCATATGGCCTATTATCGTCCGAGGTACATATCACAGATGCTTTCATTTAATTCTTTCGTCGTCTACATATTGCAAACTTTTCCCTAAGCATATGTATCTTTCTAAAGTTTCGGAGATTTGAAGGTCGTGCTATCTCTTCTCCGAAAATTCGTCGTCTAGCTTCTTCGTACTCTTGCAGTTGTGTGTGGAGGCTCTTTCTCGAAGGGATCTCCTTCTTCGTTGCGGTATCCTGACCATTTGGGTCCCTCTTCAAGATTTGGGCTGCCCCAGTTTGTCCTGATTCTCCGGGAGTGCAGACGCCATCGACGAGTGATTCCCGGACGCACCGCCGACCTTCAAGTTTCCCTGACACTTCGGACAGTTGAAGGCGAAGTTACCCTGCCCACAACTGAAACATGTCAGGGTGTGAAACGAGGAGGGACATGCTGGTGGGGTTTGTTCCATACTCCTAGTCAAGTCTGTCCTGTTCGTAAAGGCGTTTGTTATTCTGTTAGTAGGGTCTCTGTGTAAGTAGTTTGTTGGTCTGTTCGTTCTTTTGTTCTGGAGTGCTGCCACTTCAAAATCTTCATCCTCTACATCACCCAGTATGCCTCTCCGTAAACTTCGGTCTCCGTCAGCTATTTCATTGACGGTGCGTCTCATCCTAGAATCTCTCGCCGCCATGTGCTTTTCGGCACGTCTACACTCCTCCCTCAGCTCCTGTATACTCCTGATGGTGCACCCAAATATCAGTGTAGCTACCCTGTCTTTAATGTTTTGTCTGAGTATGGCTACCAAGTCGTCTTCATGTGGTCGGATCTTCATCTGCAAGGTCAAAGTTCGTATGTCGCTGTAGAAGTCGTCAAACGTTTCATGGGGTTGCCGTCTTCTGTCCATTATTGTCCTTAGGATTTCGTGGTCTCGTTGTTGATGTTTGAACTGGCTTACCAGTTCCGTCTTTAAATCAAAATAGTTGAGCAGCTCATCGCCTTCATTCTCCTGCATATACTCCCAGTACCACTTTTCCGCAGGCCCTTATACTAAGTGGTGGAAGTTGGCTAAAAGCTGCTCTTCTGTCAACCCATATTTTCTCCTGAGAGTCTCTACCCGAAACAAGAAGCTTTCTACTGACATCGATTTCGACGAACCATCAAACTTAACCCCCCACTTATAAACTTTTACCGACTTTCCAAGACTTGAAGGACCATTAGGCTCACGCCGCCTGTCTTGTCTAATTACGGAGCTAGGCCTGTTGAACGTCGGAGTCTCCATTCGCGCAAGGTAGCTAATGTCAAATGGGTCTGTTGGTCTTAGCGTTTGTCTGGCTACCCGTTTGTCCGTCTGTCAGTCGTGGAGCTTGTCTCTCTGTTTGCCGTGGTGGTTCCTTCTGCTGAATGGTTCCTCTTTCCAGGTCGCAGATCTTATTTTGTAGCAGGCTCATATTGGCCTGGAAAGTCGCCATTACTTCGCTTATGCTCTCGGCGAAGACCGACATGATCTGCTTCTCTCTTTTCTGGACAGCTGAAGAAACCCCTTCTTGAAACATTCGAGACATTCTCCGGTCCTCTTCTCTCACATTGGGTATATTGAAGTCTATATCGTTCCGTTCTTGTCGTAGACCTTCAATACCGACTGCCCCTGCCACGTTTTCTGTGTCTTCTGTCTGAGGTGGTTGGCTGAAGCGTTTTTGTCGTCTATAGTCTCTGTCTTCCCCTGGGATCCCTGTCGGAGTAGAAGTCTGTCTGTTGTGGTCTGTCTGTCCATCCCTAGTCTGTAGCTGTTCCCGCCCGATTCTTCCTGAATCACCAACAGCGATTGCGGGGCTACTTTCACAATTTTTGCTGTGTTCGTTACTGCACGTGTAGTTTCGTAATCGTTCGAATGTGCTTATCCCGTCCCTAAATTTGGATCCCAGTATTGGAATTCGTGGCCTGTTACGTTTAAGTCTTGTGATGATTCAGTCCACGTAGCGGGGCGTCTGTCGGTCTGGTGCGTAAGTTGGTCCTATCCTAGTCTTTGTGCCATTTGACGAGTAAACCTACGTTCGTTCCCTTCCGTCACTTGAAGCGAGGAGCCCTTAGTTACAGCCCCCAGATCTTTACCCCTATCTGTCATGATTGACTATATAAAATATTTAAAAAAACACACTCTATTTATCTAAACTCCAAGAAAAATCAATAAAAAATTTAAAAAAAAAATTAAAATCTAAAACAATACCTCAGGTTACCTATCAAAACAAAAATAAAAAAAAAATCTCACCTGAATTATCTGTTTAAGGGAATTCAAAAAAAAATTATGAAAAAAAAACTAAATTTAAAATCGAAACAAAAAAAAAAAAAAAGATTGGTGTAGAGAAGAATTCAAAAAAAAATAATCTCACCAAAATTCTAGAACTGAAAGTAACTAAATATACTGAAATTCGCAAAGTTTTTTTTTTCTAATTAAGTCCAATTCAAAAAAAAAAAAAAAAAAATATATATAAAAAAAACTACGGCTAAAGAATATCCACTAAAAGAATAAAAAAAAACAAGCTGAGCAGGTAAACTCACTCAACAAAAAAAATGTTATCAACCCTTAAAAGTTAACGTTTTTTGAGATTATTTGTAACTTCACTAATGGTGTGCGATGGTGTGTGGATTCACGGTCAGGTTCTCCAGTAACCATTCCGCTGATCAACCAAGCTAGTTATTGTTCTCCCTTAAGTCTATTGTACGTTGTATGTATCTGTCTACTTGTGGCTGGGTCTCTGGGACTCGACGAGTGTTGTCATAAATCCCTTCTGTCCTTACCACTACTAGCCATCAGGTAACTCCAATAGCTGGCTGGCTAGGACTTTCAGAACATACTCCAACACGGTTAGAGTTTCAAGACCTATACTCACGCCTCACTTATGATCTGGCAAAAGCCTTGACCCTTGGACAGCAGCTTTGTATTAGGCCTTTAAACCCTAACCTACTCTTTATTTCTTCCTAGACCTCCAACTACCTCACGAGATCCTCTGGCTTTTTACCCGAAGTTTGGACAGCTGTCTTTGGCCTAAGATGAAACAAAGAATTTGAGCAGCCGTTGAACCGAAAGTAAGACAGGAAAGTAAAATTGTTTATAAAAGCGGAAAATATACTAATTCGCGAATGAAGCTGATTGACATGAATCCAAGGTGACGACTTTCGAAGAGAGAAAATCGTCCCCTTGGAGTCGCAATCTGTCCTCTAAAACCGTTCGATAACGTTGGGTGCCATTGTTATGAGCTTGGGGCAGGCCACGGGGGCATCTTCAGTGTGGGTGAAGGGAACGGTGACACGCACGCGGTTGCACGGCTTAACTCGTCGGACGGGGCTGGTTCTTGTTTCCCATCACTCTCACATCACCTGCTCAAACACAAAAATATCGTGCCATATGTGTATTAAAAAAATAACCTAATAGAGAAGAGGACAGTTAACCTAATTAGACCACAGACGGACTTAAAAAAAGATAGGAAAGAAGACAGGAGAAGAAGAAGAAGCTCAAGGGATTATGCCCATATCCCGGAGAAAGATCTAACCTAACTAATTTAATCTAAACCTAATCTATCTTAAGACTTATGATATGCCCTAATCTATACCCAAACTAACTTATAACTATCCTATTCTAGCCCTATACTACGGCATCCGTATCCCCTAGTCTCTCCAGGATGTGGGTTCGTCTCGTCCCAGAGACGTGCCAGCTGTTGATGGCACCGGCATGGCCAACCCACCCTTGTGTCTGAAGGGCACAACCTTCGCCATCTTCTTGGCCAATATTCACTGGAGATGGCCCCTAATGCCTCAATCCAGCCACTATGGTCTCATGTCCTCTACGTCGCGTGCGTATGGTCGTCATGTATGGTCCTTGTCCAGTCAGTATAGTCGTCCTGTCAAGTCATCGTCACACTTGGTCAGCGACAGGACGGCCTTCCCATTACCCCACACACCATCGTTGCACAAAAAAATTTCACCGGCACATCACTAATATGATATAATATTTAGCTTTATTCGAATGATCTCTTCGGATCTCAAAATTATGCACGTAATTCTATCAAAGAAATTCCATTAAACTAAATTAAAATTAACCTAACCTATCCTACGTATCAAAAAAAATTCTGTTCTTAACATTAAAAAAACTATTCATAAAAAAAAATCAACAAAATTTACTCACGGTTTTATGTCCTCCGTTGTCCTGCCGGCAACACAAGATGAGATGTAGATGCTGATGCTCCAGCTATATTCTCGCGAACCAAATATAAGAGTGTTAAGCCCACAACTTTTGTTATCCCTAACCTTACTTTACACTCGATTGACAAAAGAAAATCTTCAGAAAAAAATACTAAACTAAAAAAACTCAAAAGAAAAAAAAACTACTTTAAACTAAAAAAATTCTGGTGATTCACTGCACTAATCGTTGCACAAAAAAAAATACTGTTCCCTCGTTGGTCTCTGATACAGCTGCGGCGACAATGGTACGGAACACTTAGGGCGGAGCACCCCGCTTCAGTTCCCTGGGTGGCCTTTGCTCCTTGCTGTACCTTAGTATGCCACTTGGGGATTACCGGTAGATTGGCTTGTATTTGCCGGATTACCTTACGGTCCCCGCTAGCCGTTGTTACAAAAAAACGGGGCATATCAAAAAAATCACTGCAGAGTCTTGGGTATGGCAGCTCGACCCAAGTCCTGGAAATTCGCCAAAAGTTACACGGGTCAGGTTATTTGGCTCGTCAAAATAGACTTATGTCTACACCTACCTCTGCTATTCGCCCCTGGTCCTCTTCTCGAAGAATACTATAATATTACCACCAATAGTATATTATGGCCCCTCCGCACCTTTATTCCTTTTTTTTCTCTGCATTCTATAAAAGAATATTTTTTTTTTTATTTCTAATACCCTTTTAGTCAATTTTCACTTACCCGCAAAATCGGTCAACGGTCGGTGCTGTTTTGCTCTAGTTTCTTATCTTTCTTGATTTTTTTTTCTCTTTATCATGGTCGTTGGCTACGTTTCTCTTCGTTCATCTATGTCTTCTCTGTCTCCCTCTGTGTCATGTCGGTCGTCCTTGTCAGCATCCCTACTGCTTTCGGAACATTGGAAAAGGGAAATTCCCTTTGCCAATATCCTTCGTCAAGATTTAATACATTTACCTAAATTCGAACAATAAAATAATACAACATACCTTACATTAACATAACTAACCTACCCTAATTAACCTCAAATCTATTTACTAATGACAAACTACGGAAATTACTACCAACGGAACGTATAACATTTTTAAATTGGGATCTTTTCCATTTCCCTTCGGTTTTTCGTTTTGAAGATTTCTCTTTCGTCGAATTTCTTTCCAAGAGGGAGAGTTTAGTTGTGTGCGAACAGGCCTACTAGCCTGTACGCTTACGTCAAATAAGCAACACATTTCCTTAATACGCGATTTTTCTTCTTTGAGGCGGTTGATTTGATTTGTTTTTTTTTTTTTTGTAATTTTGTAAATAAGTCGATTGCTTGCGTAGAGCTACGTATCGGACGCGCAAGCCACATCTTTAGTTTTTTTTTTTTTTAAATGAAATACTCCTGGCAGAAGGGGATTCCACGCGCCTGGATTCGTGCCGTGAACTCGGACTCGGTGTGAGTGTGAACGACCAAAGGAAGGTCTCATTGCCTGAGATTACACTGGCCTGAGATACAGTGCCAGCGAATCGGACTTGTTTGGATGTTTGGCTGTAGACCTGCGGTAGTTCTGCATGGGTTAGTATTCGTAATTTCTTGATCGACTTTGTTTATAATTTTATATTTGCGTTGAGTGCTTGACGACTAGTTCCACCGTTGGTGAATGGTGTCACTTTTGGTGACTAGTGTCGCCTCAACCAAGTGATTTTTTTTTTTTTTTTGTGTGCGTGTGTGTTTTTCAGTCTCTAGGGCCTCGCAACATGTCCTCATCGGTTGTTGCCACTCGTTGGACCATGAACATGAAAAGTTAAAAAAAAGGTGTGGTGATGGGGTGTGGCAATATTTTGTTATATGGATGTTAGCTAGTGTGTGATAATTCATTATAAATAATAATTTATTTTATAAGTGTGTGTATATGTTAACGTTTGGCTCATTCATTTGCCAAAGGAAAAAGTCAAAGATTAGCAATGGGACGGGTCAATGTTGTGGTGGCTGTCTTGATTGTAATTTTCCATCGCTTCCTGTGGCATATTCCTCGAAAATCAGAGTGTAATGGGCGACGATTCTGTACAAGTGATGTTTCATCGACTTAACGCCTGCCTCCCAAAGTCCACCGAAATGCGAGGCAGCCGGAGGGTTGAAATGCCATGCAGTTTCATTCGCCTGAAGTTGCGTCGTGATGTCCTCTATCCATTTTTTGGCATGATGTGACCAATCCTGTTCCATGAATCTGGCTGCTCCTTGGAAATTAGTTTCGCAGTCACTATAGAGATTTCTGCAAATCCCACTACGGGCAGTAAATCGGTTAAAGGCTGCAAGAAAAGCAGCTGCACTGTAATCACTTACAAGCTCTATATGAACTGTCTTCGTGAAAAAGCAACTAAAAATCGCGATGTACGCTTTGGTGATTTTGTTGCACCGACCTTCCCACGCTTTTAGCTATACTGGGCCCGCGTAATCAACTCTGGATGTTTGAAATGGGCGAGCCTGGTTGACTCTGAGTGCAGGCAAGTTTCCCATCTTTTGCTGAATATGTGTTGCTTTATGCCTGTAGCATTTAAGACAGTGGTGAATGCAGCTCTTGACATTTGATTTTAAATTAAAAATCCAATATTCACTTCGTAGAGTTGCATTAGCTGCTGGCCGCCGTGAAGTATTTTCATATGACTGTCGTAAATTATTAATTTTGTAAGCACATTTTGTGCAGGCAAAATAACAGGACAACGATGTGAATATGGCAGATTCGCATTTTCTAATCGACCATCAACCCGCAGTATCCCCTTTTCGTCGATGATAGGCGAGAGCCTTGCCAATTTACTGCCCTTGGAGATAGGATCTTTATTAGTTATACTATAAATATCTTCGGCAAAGAATTCTCACTGAACGATTGCTGATGAGATTTCTTCCACTGCAAACGGTCCAGTACATGGCGCAGATTTCTTCAATATGAAGTTTTTAATAAAACGAATGCAATAAGCAGTGACTCTTACCAGTCGCTGTAAGGTGGAAAATCTACTTAAAAAATCATTTGTTTCAAATGCGATAAAATGAACACAGACGTGAAAAATGTTCTTCATTTCATAAGTTGCTTTGATAAAGTCATTATTTGCTCTCGAAGTTTCTGAAGTTTTCTTTTCCAAATCTGTTATCGGTATCGATGGATAGCTGCTCTCATCAAATGTTTGTAAAAAGTCGGGCCCATGCCACCATTGTTGATGAGTGAGTAGATCGCTTGGTGAGATTAATCTAGAAGCTGCGTCTGCTGCATTGTGTTTCGACGCAATATAGTGCCAGTGGTGGGGATCTGTAAGCTCTTGAATCTCGGCGACTCTATTAGCCACGAACGTAGTTCTCGTGTACGGAGCTGATTTTATCCATGCAAGTGTTATTTGCGAATCGCAAAAAGCGTATATTTTTGCGTTTTTGAGGTCCATTGATTCTACAGTGTGCACCAACAATTACGCCAGCAGTAGAGCTCCACATAACTCCAACCGCGCCAATGATTTCTTTTTCAACGGTGCAACTCTGGTTTTAGAAGAATCAGATTTATGTTTATAGAGTCTTCGGCAATGACACGAACATAGACTGCTGCAGTATAGGCCTTTTCAGAGGCATCGCAGAAACGATGGATTACGAGATGGGAACCGTGAGTGATGCTCAACCATCGGGGAATTTCAAGTTGAGATTATGCCATGTCGAAATTATCGGCTCTGAAAGTTAGCTATCCCAGATTTGATACTCTTTCCAAATTTCTTGCATCAGGATTTTGCTGGTTATTACACATGGAGAAATCCATCCCACGGGGTCTTACAGCCGAGCGATATCGGATAGGATTGTTCTCTTCGTAGTCCTCTTTTGATCTGGAAGATTTACTTGAAATGTGGAATTATCTCTCCCAGGATGGCATTGTATTCCGAGGCTTTTGACTGATTTTCCTTCATCGAATGTAAGGGGTAGTTGTATCTCTCTCTCTTCGACTGGTATGGCTGCTAACAACCTCTCACTACTACTTGCCCACTTCCTTAATAGAAAACCGCTACGGCTCAACATTGTCGTCAGCTGGTGTTGTATTTCCAAGGCTTCCTCTGCTGAGTCACCGCCATGAATCACGTCATCCATGTAAAAGTTATTGACTGCAATTTTTGATGCGATTGGATAATCTTCTCGTTCATATAAAGCTAATTGTTGAGGTAGTGCCAAAGGTGACCGTGTTAAGGCGGAACAAATTTGTCTGTACATTTTATTAATATCCGCTACAAATGCTCCTCTATGTTTTCGGAAACGAGCGATATAATCGACGATATCATTTTGCAACCGCGGGCCTACTCACAAATGATCAATTATAGATGTTCCGTCTGAAGTTTTACATAAAGCGTCAAAAACAATACGGAGTTTGGTTGTAGAACTTGCTTCTTTTATTACGGTGTGGTGTGGAATGAAGTAGTGAGAACTAGCTAAAGACTTGAGGTTTACTTCTGTCATATGCCCTAGCTCCTTGTATTCTTTAAACACCCCTTTGTATTTCTCATGAAATACTGGATTGGATTTAAATTTTCTTTCCAATTGCAAGAATCTGACTAAAGCTATTTTCCGCCAGCTTATCGCTGATGCGTTCTGCAGAAGTGCATTTCCCACTTTCGTTCTTCTGGGGATAGCATTTTCCTTCTTTCCTTTTCCTCCAATTCCCAAAATTTTGTCAGAAGAGTGTCCAAATCAGGGTTTTCAGTCATGGTGTGAAATGATGTTACCGGCGATTGATTGTTGAAGATGCCACCGGAGAGTACCCATCCCAGTTCGGTTCTTTGTGCCATGGGGGTACCGGGAGCTCCTTTCACCATTCCATCAAGAAGAATTGATGCATAGGCATCGCTGCTAAGAAGGATATCAATTTTGCTTGACTTATCATAAGTTGGATCGCCAAGTTCCAAGTCTTGGAGGTGACTCCAAATAGTGCAGGGGAGATTGCGCATAGGAAGACCAGTGGTGAGTTTGGGTAGGACCAAAACTTGAAGTTGCAGCTTGAAAAGTGCAATGAGATTAGAGTGGATCATTAGCAACACCTTGTGCTTTCATACACTCATATTAGTTTCTCTAATGCCAAAAATGGAAACAACACTTCTTTCTGTTTTAAGGTTCAACATTTGTGCAGCTGACTCAGTTATGACGGAGGGCTCCAATCCAGGATCTAGTAGGGCCCGCAGCATCAAAGGTTGGCCTGTGTTTGCATAAACCTTAACGAGCGCTGTAGCCAGAAGAACAGTTTGTACGTAGTTTTCGGCAATGAGTGCTGCGGCTGTTCTGGTGGAGGTTGATGAACCCTCAGTAGATTGTGTCTGAGAAGATTGAGCGGAAGAGAAATTTACTGGAGCAGATGACTGAACAGATACAATTGAAATTGAGTCATTTCCAGGCATGGAAGGACATGTTTCGTTAGTATGCAGCAACAAATAGTGTTTCTGCTTACAATGGGAACAGGTAAACATGCTTGTGCAGTTTTGCGTTTTGTGTGCTTTTGAGAGACAGTTGAAACATAACTTATGTCTCTTTACATTATCCTGTAGCTTTTTAAGATTAAGTACCTTGAATTTGAAACAATTACGGATTGAATGCAAGCACAGACACATTGAATATTTATGAATCGTAGAATTATGCAAACGTACTGTAGACGTAGGAACTGCCGTTGGATTTACCGTGGGGAAGACTGGACGTTGTTTGCCCCATGACATTCAAAGTTCTTGCCCTCATTAGCAAGAAATCTTCCAGTATGTCGTAAGTTGGCTAATCTACATACGATGAAATGTGTGATTCCCACAGACCGCGGGTATAAAGGGGAAGGTTTTGAACGGTATCGTAAATTAAAACATCTTCCCATGAGGTAACATGTACTCCGAGATTTTTTAAAGACTGCTTGGCTTCGTTTGTGGTGACAATAAACTATTTAATACCATCAGCCGATTAATGAGACAGTGTCGGTTGATTAAAAAAGTAAACTGAACTGGTTATCTTTAAGGAATCGTAGATTTTGGTACCTTTTTACTAAAGTTAGCCCAAGTTGATTCGAAATTACCATCAGCAATTGCAGTATTTCTAAGTAGGCGTTCAGCTTCTCCACATAAGTTGGCCTTCAGATAATGAATTTTTGAACATCGGAGATGGGCGAATTTTGTATGACCAGACTACCAAATAAACTTCTAAATTCAGGCCAAGTTTGAAGAGAACCAGAAAAGGTCGGGATCTTAATTGGAGGGAGATTCAATTCAACGGATTCAGCTTTTGCTCCTCCCATTGAATTATTAAGCGAACTTTGTCCTTGCGGATGGATATCTGTGTGTTGTAATTGTGTTTTTAAGTCAGAAGAGTACTTATAGTACAGTTCCTTCAGCTTATGGAAGTTCAAATCGTCTATGTATTTAATTTTTGCATCATTACCAGGAGCTGCAATCATTTTTTGATGCAACCCCCTAGCTTCCTCAAACGATTGCTCTAAATCCTTTAATCGCGCTTCAGTCATATGAATGGATTTGTTCAACTTATCCAAAGCTAAATATGCCTTATAATCCTCATTCAACTCGACAGAAATGCTTTTAACAGAATCAATTAAATTTGAGACCTTGACTTTACTGATGCTGAAAAGTATTTTATTTGAATAAAACACAACACACGATATATTATATAATATTATAGTCAACAAGGATCAATTAAAATAATAAAAGTTATTGAAATGCCACACACCTTTTATTAAAGCGTTGCTCCCCCTTTGTTCTTCAGCAGGACACTTGACCACCAGCAGAAAAAAACTCGAACACCAGACAATCGTATCTCGAACAGCAGCAGCAACATGAAACTCGAGCATCAGCAGCACAGAAAGCGAGCTCCAGAAGACAATGAAATTTAAACTTGGGCAGCAGCCAATCCTGCGCGCCAACAGCAGAAAATTTTGTTTAAAAAACGCGCACTAAATTGTTTTCTCTATGATTCAACGATCCGACTAGTGAAAAATGACGATGGACTGTTAATGTAGACTCTGGTAAAAAAAACCGACGTGACTGAATCCTAGGCAATGAAACCGAAAATAAATAAAAAACTACTTAAATTTGATTAACTCTTTATTTGAACCAACTGACTTTGGTGCTGGTAACTTTGAGAACTTTCTCGCAAATGGTTAGAAAGAAAGCAGCAGATTTAATGGCCTTGGTACTACATAGCGTTTGTTGACCTCCGAAACCCGCATCTAGTCCAGGTCCATGTACTGCTACGAAGAAACCACCGTCATCGTCATTGCAATCGGTCATTGCCCAGTTCCTCTAGCTTACCACCAACACACCCCCCGCTTACATTTGTTGTATCGGCTAGGTAATGTGCGTGCAAAAGCTACCAACGCAAGCATTACTTTCCTTTGATTTGTGTGCCGATTGCGATCACTGGGAGATGGAGATGACGAAATCATAGAATTTTGTTTGTCTATGCATTTGTTGTTGTTTGTCTATGCATTTGTTGTTGCTACACTTGTCACGATTGATTGTGGTGATTTGCCGAAGACGGCAAATGCAAATTCGATAATATTTCTATCGATTGGATGCTTGAATGCTGTGATCCATGTTGCGTTGCAACAGGTAGAGATACCTTATGATAAGGAAGAAAGTTTCGACACCCAGTTTGAAGAGTATAGTGGTTACGAATGTAACGAAAACGCACAAATCTCGGATAAAATTAATTTTTTAGAGGAACATCTCTCCTCCCATACGTCAGTCGAACATTAGGGGGGTAGACAAATAAAGCTTTTTATAGAAACAAATGCTTCGAGGAACTATATTAAGAATCTCGAAGCTCTCTAAGCAGCTAAAGAAATTGAGAAGCCCGTTTTTGCAAAAACGCTTCACGGAGCTAACCGAATTTGACACAAATGCTTAAAAACCATTTTCAAAAAGAATTCCCCTTTCTACATACTCCCAGTACTAAATACCTTCGATGGAATAATCGGGTTTGATTTCCTATCTCGGATAGGTGCTAAATTAGATTTAAAGATAGGCACCCTTTATTACAATGGCGGCAAAGAGTTGTTGATGTATTATTTTCGTAAGGATATATATAAATAACATTTCACTGGGAAGCGCTTCAGCAAATTCTGCGGATGACTACCAAATATTATTAAGGAAAATGGAAAAGTTTTGCAGATCCGAATAAATTTCTTCCGAAACTGTTGACGAAACTGGTAAGTAAAGGAAACGTCTCGTTATAAATTTTCGAAAGTTAAATGAGAAAAAAAAAATGTTTCAGACAAATACCCCATTCTGGACACGTCGGTAATTTTTGCCAATTTTTGTAAATCTTCTTTCTTTACTACAATTGATCTAAAGTCTGGTTTTCATCAGATTCAATTGGCGGAGCGTGATAAAGAAAAAACCGCACTTCCTGTCAATAATGGCAAGTTCGAATTTTGTCGACTTCCATTTGGTTTGAAAACGCTCCTAGTATTTTTCAGAGAGCCATTGATGACGTACTAAGAGAAGAAATTGGAAAATACTGCCACATTTATATTAACGACGTAATTAGTTTTTCAGAAACAAAAGTGCAACAGTTAAGAGACATAGCTCGTATTCTCACAAAATTATTTAATGTCAGTATGAGAGTCGCAACTGAGAAATTTAAACTCATCAAAGTCCATGTCGAATTCTTAGGTTTTGTTGTGTCGAAAAATGGGATTAAGACATGTTCAAATAAAGTCAAGTATATTATCGCTTGCGAAAAACCTAGAACATTACGTGCCCTGAGATCTTTCCTTGGGTTATCTGGATATTATATGAGATTCATTAGGGACAATGCATTAATTGTGGAGCCTCTTACCAGATATCTTCGGGGCAGGTACGGCAACGTAAGTGCTAACCAATCAAAAAATATTAAATTATACCTAGACAAGGGGACACTGGACGCATTTAATAAAATCAAACAGATCTAACCGACCTAACGTCGGATGCATCATCGCAGGCATTAGGTGATGTTCTGCCTCAAAATGGCAAGCCAATTGCCATGATATCCAGGACGTTAAACTCCACTGAAGAAAACTCCGCCACTAATGAGTGTGGGCACTCCGGAAGCTTCGTAACTATCTCTACGGGGTTAAATACTTTCACTGATCACCAACCGCTAACATTCGCCATGTCCGATAGAAATCCAAACGCAAAATTGAAGAAATGGAGGGCGTTTATAGAGGAATTTGCTCCGAAATTCATTGGACCAGTGTACAGATTCATTTTTGGAACAAACCACAGCGAAGAGTCTTACTTGCTTACTTTAGGTGGCGCTACAGTCCGGGGTGGACCTGGTCCTCAACCAATACGCCTCTCCAGTTAGCGCGATCTTTGGCTAACTGCCTCTAGTTGCGCACTTCAAGTAGGTTGAGGGGCCCTTCCACTTGTGCGCGCCACCTAAGGCGAGGTCTTCCTCTACTGCGTTGTCCCTCCGGGTTGGAATCGAAGACTCTTCGGGCCGGAGCGTTGGTGTCCATTCGCTCTACATGTCCTAGCCATCTTAGACGACTGATGCGCACTTTTCTGACCAGGTCGATGTCGCTGTACAGCTCGTAGAGTTCGCAGTTAAATCTTCTCCTCCAAAGCCCGTCAACGCAAACGGGACCAAAAATCAATCGAAGAATTTTGCGTTCGAAACGACCAAGAAGATCTTCATCCGCTTTTGCTAGGGTCCATGCTTCTGCGCCATAGAGCAGGACAGGGATGATAAGGGTCTTATATAGAGTCTCCTTACTGTTTCTTGACAAGGCCTTACTAATCAATTGCCGTCTTAGGCCAAAGAAACAGCGGTTGGCAAGTGTAATTCTTCGCTTGATTTCTGATGAGGTGTCATTATCAGAGTTTGCCGCGGAGCCGAGGTAGACAAAGTCCCTAACTACCTCAAAATTGTAGCTGTCTACCATGACGTTCTGTCCGATTCGTCGATGTTGTGTATCCCTTCTTGTTGACAGCATATATTTTGTTTTACCCTCATTCACCACCAAACCCATTTTTGCCGCTTCTGCACTAATACTTGCAAACGCACCAGTGACAGCTCGCTGTGTTCTGCCAATAATGTCAATGTCATCAGCGTATGCAAGAAGTTGTACAGATTTTTGGAAAATTATGCCCCTGGTGTTGGCTTGTGAGTTTCGCACAATTTTCTCGAGAATGATGTTGAAGAAGTCACATGACAGCGCGTCACCTTGTCTAAATCCTTTTTTGACATCAAAGGTCTCGGTGAGATTGTTTCCAACCTTTATGGAGCAGCGAGCGTTCTCCATCGTTATTCTGCACAATCTGACAAGTTTGGCAGGGATGCCAAAACTAGACATGGCTCTGTATAGCTCATCTCTATAAATGCTGTCATATGCGGCCTTAAAATCGATAAAAAGATGATAAGTATCGATCTGGACTTCTTGGGTTTTCTCCAGGATCTGCCGTAGTGTGAATATTTGATCGGTCCGTGGCCTTACCGGGTCTAAAACCGCACTGATAGGGACTTATCAGATCGTTGACGAATGGTTTCAGGCGCTCACACAGTACAGCAGACATGACCTTATACGCAATGTTCAGGAGACTGATGCCTCTATAGTTGGCGCAGTTTAGAGAGTCTCCTTCCTTGTGGATCGGGCAAACGATGCTGAGGTTCCATTCATCAGGCATACTTTCTTCTGACCAAATCTTGGAGACGAGTTGGTGTATGCTCTCCACCAGGTCATCTCCCACCGCCTTAAACAGCTCGGCAGTTAAGCCGTCCGGTCCAGCAGCCTTGTTGGATTTAAGCTTAGATATTGCTATCCTCACTTCATTTTGGTCAGGTGGACGGAAATCTTGGCTGTCATCGTCCAGGTTGAATGGTTCATTCTGCCTGACAGCGGAATTTGTGTCCTCTTCGCCGTTTAGCAGTCTGCAGAAATGGTTTTTCCATGTCCTCAGCACCGACTGTGACTCTACTACAAGGTTTCCTTGTTCGTCTCTACAGGTCTCTGTTCGGGTCTTTTTGGCACGACAGGTTCTTTTTACCTTTTGGTAAAACTTCCGAACATTATTCCTGGAGTAGCACCTCTCTATATCCTCGATCGCGCGCTTCTCATGCTCTCTCTTTTTTCTCCGGAGGAGCCGATGTTCTTCCCTCCTTTTTTGCTCGTAGCTGACGAGCTGCTCTCGTCCTTCTATGCAGTGACGCTTCGTAGGCTCTTTGTTTTGCTGCATGTGCTTGCTGACACTCTTCGTCAAACCAGGGGTTTCGTGGGGGTGGACTGGTGAAACCGAGCACATCAGTTGCGGCGTTTTTGATGGCTCGTTAAGTTCAGACATCTAGAATACTGGAGGAGTGCTTTGCGTCGATCGCAACATCATCAATTTGGTTGACGGATTGATGATCTGGTGACCGCCATGTTCCTTCGTGGATATTAAGGTGAGGAAACCGTGAATTAGCTATGGTAACATTACGTCCCGCAGCAAAATCAATCAGCCTAAGTCCGTTTCCAGACGTGGTGTCGTGTAGGCTGTGCTTTCCGATTGTGCTACCAAAGAGGTCCTCCTTTCCTATTGTGGCGTTGAAATCACCTAAGACGATTTTAACGTCATATTTAGAGCATTGCTCATATGCTTTATCGAGCAGCTCATATAAACAATCTTTGGTAGCATCGTCTTTATCTTCTGTGGGGGCGTGAGCGCATATAAGGCTGATGTTGGCGAATTTAGCCTTGATGCGGATAGTTGCAAGGCGTTCACTTACGTGTCGAAAGCTCAAGACTTCTTGCCTAAGTCTGCCGCTTCAACGAATCCGCATCCAAATAGACGCTGCTTCTGTTCCCTGTAGCAATCACCGTAGTAGATATCACAGTTTTTCATCTTCCTTTTGCCCGGCCCATCCCATCGCACTTCCTGGATGGCGGTGATATCTTCTTTGTAGCAGTTTAGGGCCTCCGCTAGTTGTTCGGCTGCGCGCGGTCTATTCAGGGTTCGAACATTCCACGTACAGATCCGAACGTCATTGTCTTTATTTCGTTAGCCGGGTCGTCAACAGTAAATTCATCCTTATCCGAGGCTATTGGTCGCTTCGTAACAAAAAAATTTTTCGCGGTAGGGTTGTTAGCCCCACGCACAACCCCCAACCTGGAGGACCAGGCCCTTTCTGCGACCCCTTGGACAAAAGGAGCCGGAATATTCCGGAGTCAGTAACCCGCTGCGGGGATGTGAGAGCTGCCGTTGACCCATTAAGGGCTCTTCCACCACCATCTCTATTTCAACACCCTGACTAGTGTTGAAAATCCTCAATGACCTCAGCTTCAAATACGTCGAAGTAGCTCATTGAGGTATCTGCCATGTTGACTGTTGACGCCACCGTTGATTCAATCATGTGAATTCATCCGCCGTACGTCCTCTTTCTGAGGGGCTCATGTTAGACTTCTGGGACTCGAGCAGACAGTCAACTCCGACAGAGCATTATAGTGTTGCTTTATTTTCGGCTTTATCAACACTCGCACTTATAAGTTCAGCAAGTCAAGTCCGAATGGACATAGACCAGTACCCGGTGGTGACCACGGAGAGGTAAAATAAGCACAATTGATGAGTGTGAGATAGTTGCGACACTGGACATCGCCAGGTTGATGCCAATCAGATGCCCATCTCTATTCACACAACATCCAGCGAAGAGTCTCTTACGCATATAATACGTACCGTTCAAAATCCGGTAAATTCATTTCGAAACCAATTAATTTTAAATGGGGCACCGAAACTTCTAAAGCGACTAAAATCCTTTCTAAAAAGCAAATTTGACATCTAATAGCATTCAGCTCTTCTCGAGATACGCTGGAAGTACCCAAGCAAATGAATCCTGACGTTATTAACGGTATCCTATGCCAACCGCATGTTCTGGCTCAAATACAGAATGACCTCTTCAACCTATTTCCTTTTGTTAAATTCCTGCATACGAAGAAAATAGTAAACGGTACTTTCAATAAGAACGATCAATGCGAAATTCTAACAGTCGAACACAATTTCGCACACCGTTGAGTTCGCGAAAATATTCAGCAAGTTCTCAAAGTTTTTATTTCCACAAGATGCGAATAAAGTTAAAAGAAATAGTTTCGAATTGTAAAATTTGCAGCGACCCCCGCTAAAACCTAGAATAGGCGAAACTCCGATATCGTCTTATCCAGGTAAAGTTGCGCATATACATAAGATTCAACAGGAAAGTCACACTTTCTCACAAGCTTAGATAAATTCTTGAAATTTGTTTTGGTATTTCCAATAAAATCTCGCGCAATTATTTTTATAATAGAGGCCCATCTAAGTATTCTCTCCTCCTAAAGGGATATCAAATCAGTTGTTTGTGACAATAAAAAATCATTCAACTCCGAAACTATTAAGTCTATGCTCAAAAATCATCTCGGTGTCAACATTTTCATCTTACCACCCTTCCACAGCACTACGAATGGTCAGGTAGAACGGCTCCATAGTACACTCACTCAAATATCCCGTTGTAGGACACCTTTACGAAGTGATCTTAAGTAGGAACAAAGCACAAATTACCGATTTTGATAATATTGCATTAGACAAAATTAACGTGATAAACCCCGCTATCCTCGACAGTGAAGAAATAAAAGCTATATTGAAAACTGAAAACTCTATACAAGTAGATGTTGGTATTAATGATATCATGAGAAATTCCAAATTAACAACGGCTCACCATATACATACCTCCTATCAACATAATCGACGATGGTCTCATTATTATCAATGACCAGACCTATCGAACTCAAGAAGGAGAGGAATCGCCCATCACAATTCACGACACTTTTCTTGTGACATTCGAAGATAAGGTCAACTTTAATGGTACGACATACAGCAATGAAATAGTTACTTAAGTCTGGCTGTGCCTACCGCGCAGAAACTGAATCTCACGAATCATCTGACCTTGTTATCTTTGCCATACCTTCATGAAAGCAACATCAAAAGCTTGCAGCACATCGCCGCTATACAAGAGCAGATCAGGGCTCAGGACAGTGAAATACGTGAGTTGTCATTGTGATAAGTCCCGCAGTCGTTTTTACCCTTAAACGAAAGCCGCCGGGGACGGATCCTTTTAAAAGGGGGAGTGGTTAACAGATCATTGCACTCCATCGACGTCAATTGTTTTTTTTTTTTTTTTTTTGTCAGATCATATAAGTTAACATTTTGTTTGCACTGCAGCGTCAAATTATTTGCTGTCTTTTGTAAAACCATTTACTCAGCTATCAGGTATTCTTACACTTCCTTTCTACTGCAGCGTCAGCATCTGGTTAACTGGGCTTCCACCTACCCGTATTTGCATCTATCAGGCATCCGTACGCCTCCGCTGTAATGCAGCGTCAGCGTCTAGTTTTTATTTGCAGTTCCTGTTATTAATCATGTTGTTCTTTGTAAATCATTTATTCAGCTTTGAGGTATTCATACGCTTCCGCTGTACTGCAGCGTCAGCATCTCGTTTTTATTTGCACATTATATTATTAATTATATGTGTAAGAAAATGTTTTCTTCGATTCAATAAAGAGTTCAGTTTTGTGTTGACAGCTAAAAGGTGAAGTCGTATTTTAATTTGGACATTGTTCAATGGCCCATAATCATAGTTATATTTTAAACCCGAGTGTAAATGATCTTTAGTCTAAAGTTAACACACAGATTAGACACGGCTGGTATTCATAGAGAATATGATAGCTCTGTTTGATTAAATACGAGTCTTATTTTTGCGGTTTTGCTGTTGTAAATTGAATTGTAATTATACATGTGCAGTGATTTTCTTATATTATATGTAAATCAATATTATTATATCTTTTAACAATTCTAAATTATTTTATTTTTATTTGATACGTGAATATATTTTGTTTTCTAATACTGTATATAACATAAGCTTTCGAGTGTATTTATCAAAAGCTTTCGAAAGCTTTCATAGATCTTTAGAGGAAAGTTCATTCAATTTTGTATATAAAGCCCTGTACGTTCAAAGAATTTTGTTAGAAAGGCACAAGCCCTTGAGCAGCTAATTTCTCTAAGGTTTCCCTTGGAGGGTTATATGCTCTTGAAATCTTGTTCCTTCGCATATAATAAAGTTGTTTCTTTTGTTAATTTTTTTTTTATTGAAAGGAAAATTTTCCTCTTATAATTGGCCCCCATCTTACCGCCGATGCTACGAGCAAACAAAATATAAGGAAGAGCGAGTGATTAGCAGGAATTGCAGGAGTAGCAGGAGTACCATCAGCAGCACCAGCAGAAGAAATGGCCAACTTTTCGGCTGAGCAATTCCACCGGCTCCTTCAGCTTATCGCAGGAAACAACAACAGGCAATGCTCGTTTACTACATGCACTGATCGATTTCGGGGAGAAAGAGACTTACGAAACCTGGAGGAGCTTGGAGAATATACCTGGAAATAATGGAGTGTAAGCAACAAGTCAATGAGCCCATTGACAGCTTTATTTGCAAAAAAACGAGTACTATTTTCGAGTCTAGAAGATAATGTAAAAGAAGACATACAGCTGAGCATGATATACGGCCTCTTGAACCAAAATATAAGAGATCGTGTGCCCAGAGACGAGGTGGACTAGTACGTCAAATTATTTATTTATTTATTTATTTATTTATCTACGGAGTTGATCTCTTACAGATTTTACAAAATTTTACATATCTGGTATAATATATTTATAAATAAGTACATATGTATGTACATATGTATTACAGATAAAACTTTATTAAATTACAGCAATTCAAACTGAAGCAAACTTCTAATTGTAGTTCTACTACGATTAAAGTCAACTTTTTTTTTTTTTTATAATTTGCACGTGTTAAAGGGGATATGAACACCCTTATACTAATTTTTAGTACACGGACGTTTTTTATGGAAAGGGGAAGACACAGAGAGAAAGACAGATTGGTGTAGTTGGTTTGAAACTCAGGTGATAGTTAAGTTTCAGTTTGAGTTGCTAACTATGTTGCTAAGTAGATTATATAAGGGTGTAGATCTAGCAATAGGCTCATTTAAACGATAATTAAATCTATGAGTATAAGTGTATAAAAACTGACACTCCCTTAGGGTTCTTATCGGAGCATACATATGGAGCAATTCTAATATCTCCGTACATTTCACTTTATAGACAAAAACATCCTGTACAAACATTACTGCATGAATCTTACGTCTTCTTTCTAATTAAGTTAGCCCTAATAGAGCACATCTGCTATTATATGAGGGCATAAAATTCCATCCAAGCTTGGATATTATGAATCTAGTGAAGCATTTCTGTATTCTCTCAACTCTGTTTATAGAAACTCCATAGTAGGGATTCCATATTATAGAGCAATACTCAATGAGTGGTCGAACCATAGAAACAAAAAGGGTTTTTAATGTGTATGGATCACTAAATTCTTAAGTGTTACGTTTGATAAAACCCACCATTGCGTTCGATTTGGCTATGACATAATCGATATGCGCATTAAAAGTAAGTTTGGTGTCGAAAATTACACCGAGATCATTTATTTCACATACAGCTTGTAATCGGCTACCCTTGATAAAATAAGGCATATTCAGAGGGAAAAAATGCCGATATGCCGAAAAGACCTTACATTTAGAAGTGTTCAAAGTTAATTTGTTATTCTCACACCAGCTGACGATTTTATCCAAATCGCTTTGTAGCCTAAAACAATCATTTACACTTTTTATTTTCAAAAACAATTTTAGACCATTTGCATAAAGCAAGCACCTAGAATGCTTAATGACTTTAGATACATCATTTATAAAAAGAATACAAAATATTGGCCCAAGATGGCTACCTTGTGGTACACCTGAGTGAGCATTGATAGGATTGGAAGTACAACTGTCAATTTTAATAATTTGTTTCCTATTTAATAGGTAATTGGAAACCCATTTTAAAAAACTTGAATGAAAGCCGATCTTATTAAGTTTAAACAGCAATAGTTTATGATCAACAGTATCGAAGGCTTTTGCAATGTCTGTATATATAATATGAACTTGCAAACCTTCATCAAATGACAGAGAAATATAATTTAAAAACACTATTAAATTTGTTGATGTAGAACCCACGCTAACAAAGCCGTGTTGAGCAGGACAAATGTATTCTAGAACATCAAAAATAATTTTATCTTTCACCAAACTTTCGAATAATTTGGGTATGACTGAAATTTTGGATATTCCTTTGTAATTATTTACTAATTGCTTCCTTCCAGACTTATGGATAGGAATTATGTAAGACCATTTCCACATTTCAATAAAATCTCCCGTAGCCAACGATAAGTTAAATAAAATCGTTAGTGGTTTACAAAGGGAATTTTTACTAAATTTTAAGACAATAGGGGGAATGCCGTCAGGACCAGAACTAGTGTTTGCCTTTAGTTTATTAAGGCCATTTTGGACATCAAGTTCAGAAAGCTGTAAAAATCCAATGTTTATGGAGGATTCACTTACGGAATGTTCAATGTATTTAGAACAATTATCAGGTCTTCTATAAACAGTTTGGAAAAATTCCGCAAACAGATTACATATTCCTTGTGAATCATTGGTGGTAAGGCCATTTAATTCCATATTTACAGGAAAACCATTCGTTTTCCTTTTTATATTCACAACTGCCAGAAATGTTTTGAGTTAGTTTTTAAATAAGACTCAGAATTCAATACATATTGTTTGTACAGGAATGCATTTAAGAATTCGTATTCCTTACGCTATCTCCGGAAATATTCACGGTCGCATTCATTATTAGTTAATTTATATAACTTAAATGCTTTATTTTTAACATTCTTAAGATTGGAAAGGCGTTTATTATGCCACGGTAGCTTCTTAGCAACCTTCTTGCTAGATCTAGGAACATGTAAGGAAAATGCTTCGAACAATTTATCAACAACATTTTTATAAACACTTTCAAGACTAGTGCTCGCCAAAATTAACTCCCAATTAGCATTATTCAAAAAATTATCTAACGCACCATAATTGACTTTATAAAAGTTAAATTGGGACAATTTATCTTGATAAGGTGATTTTAAACAATAATTATATAAGCATACTTTAAAGAAAACAGCAGTGTTAAAGGAAGAGAGCGCAGAATCGCTATGGTCAACCAGCAAGTATCTGAAACACAGGAGAAGATGGAGACCAATTCCGAAAAAACCGATAAACGCTGCGCTTTCTGTCGGAGAAGGGGACATACCGTGGATCAATGCTTTAAAAAGAAGGAAGTACAAAGTGCTATGGTTGTGGAGCTGCAGGGGTGATAAGGGCAAATTGTTCGACTTGTTCAAATGTGAAAAAAGAAAGCCCACAATTCCTTAATTTTAACCTCATTGAAACCACAAAAATTCCTCAAGCTAGAAAAGTAGAAACATTAAAAAATTAAATTCCTAAAATCTTCTGATGGATTTGGCCTCGAAGAGAAGAAAGCGAAAAAATAGCTTTGGAAGAAATTATAGATGAGAACGTTAAAATATTTGAGCCTTCATGCCATTCACCAAATAAATACAGGCAACGGTGATCCCATTTCATTGCTCCATTAAGGGTTTCACAACCAAAAAGGGGTCAGTTCAAGGCAGAAATCAAAGAAATGCTGAGGTTGGGGACAATTAAGGAAACGACATCGTCTTGGTCAGTTCCTGTTTTAATGGTCCCTAAAAAGAGTGGAGGAATGAGAGTCTGCATAGATTACAGAAGACTCAATTCGGTAACCTTTCCGGATAAATACCCCATGCCAAGAATTGATCATTTGCTCCACGAAGCAAAGAGTACAAAATTTAAGACCATTCTTGATCTGCAGGCAGGGTACTAGCAGATAGGTGTACACATAGAAGACCAACCAAAAATAGCGTTCGTAATACCATTCGGCATGTACAAATTTAATTGTATGCCCTTCGGGCTAAGAAAAGCACCTGCGAACTTCCAGAGACTCATCGACAAATTTCGTGCCAGACTCGGAGACTTATTAATTGCCCCCGTACAGGCTTTTAGACGATATAATCATCTGTTCCCCAACATTTGATCAACATTTGGAAGATCTTAAAAAAGTAGTTGCAAGACTGGAGTTGTTCAAACTAAATGTTAATAAAGATAAGTATCGGTTCTGCTCCAAGGAAGTGCAATTTTTAGGCCACATTCTAAGTGCTAATGGTATTTGCATGGATCCAGAAAAGGTAACAGCAATTAAAAAACGTCCTGAGCCGCAAAACGTTAAGGAAGTGCTCTGCTTTCTTCGAACTTGCTCATGGTACCGGCAGTTTATTGCCAACTTTGCCGAGGTCTCGAAGCATTGAGTCAATTAACGAAGAGGAAAGTGCCATGGTCCTGGTCAGCAGAACACCAAGAAGCATTTGCAAAATTTACGGAGTTACTTACTACAGCTCCGGTTTTGAAGCAAGTAGAGCCGAACAAACCTTTCCTACTTAAGACGGACGCAAGCAGTTACGCGCTCGGATTGGCACTAATTCAGGGGGAGAGAGCGGAAGAACGTCCCATCGAATATGCTAGCAAATTGCTAACTGATGCGGAAAGAAATTATTTGACAACAGAGCGGGAAGCACTTGCTATCGTCTGCTTATCACAGACCATCAGCCGTTGAAATGGTTAATGACCCTGAAAACACCAATTGGTCCACTATCAAGATCTCTACAGCTCCAACCTTTTTATATTCGAATTGAGTATAACCCCGGACGTACAAACATCGTCGCCGATACGCTTTCTAGGCTACCGTGTAAAGAAATACATCTGAATAACTGCATATTTTGTTCATTCGAGATTGACATGCCTAGAAAAGGATCAAAAGAGCTACGTTAAGCACAAGTTGAAGACCCTTATATCAAAGCAATTATCGAATTCCTTGAAAAGTCAGATGAGGACTTCATTCGATGGACCAAAAGGGGGTAAACGATGGAGTGTTGTACTGCTATGATGATAACGAATTAGATAATGATGAAGCTCAACTGGTAATTCCAAAGAAAGAACGCCCATACATTTTGAAAACTTACCACGATGATGCAACTGCTGGTCACTATGGAGTTGAGCGCACGATTTCGAGGATTGCTCGTAGATATTTCTGGCCCGGAATGCGAACAGATACTGCTAACCATGTTAAAACATGTATCGAGTGTCAACGGTACAAGGCTACGAACTTAAAACCAGCTGGTCTGCTCCAAACAGTTTGCAGTCGACAGCGCTTTGAACTCATTGCTGTAGACCTGTTCGGATCATTGCCAATTACAAGCGATGGCTATCAATGGACTCTTATTGTAGAAGACTTAGCAAGTAGATGGATCGAGTTGTTCAAACTCAAGCAAGCCACCGCCGAAGATTGCGCTACCCTGACTGAAAAGAACGCCTTGCCAGTGACATCTGCGTTCAATTTATATCCGCAGTAATGAAAAAATTAACAATATGCCTAGATATACAGCAGACCTTCACTCCTCTTTACCATCCAGAGGCGAAACCTGTTGAGAGAAAGAATAGAGACTTAAAAACTCTGCTGCATGGGCACAAAAACTGGCTGCCATCAGATTCGCCATGAACACAGCCCGCTGCCAGAGTACAGGTTATTCTGCCGCTTTTTGACTTTTGGCCGAGAGCTGCGGACGTTGGATGATGTGAAACACGACGTCAGAGCTATTGCTGTGTTTGAAAACTTCATCCCTCAAATCACCCCGTTCCCGAAATCCCTATCTGATACCGTTAAGAATGCGAAAGAAAGCGAAGCTAGGCAACAGCGAAAGCGAAGCTAGGACAAAAACAAGAAATATGCAGATAAAGGACGACGCCGTCAACCTTTGCTGGATACAGGCCAAAGAATTATGGTCACTACTCTTATTCTAAATGAAGCAACGATAGGTATCACATCGAAGCTCGTTCCCAGACGCGATGGCCCTTATGTCATAACCAAAAAGATTGGGTCAAATGGTTACGAAGTTGCCAGAGAAAATGACACCGCCAAACCACTCGGTATCTAACACTCGTCCGACATCACCCCATATCACGGCAAGCCCAACCAAGAACCCTTGATGAGACTTAGAAGGAGAGGACGACCCAAGAAGACGACTTAAGATGTTGACACCACATCGAGGCGATTGTTGTGTTGTAAATCAATATTATTATATCTTTTAACAATTCTAAATTATTTTATTTTTATTTGCTACGTGAATATATATATTTTTTTTCTAATACTGTATATAACATAAGCTTTCTAAAGTTTGTTATGATAATTGAATATTTTCTTTTTGTTTTGAAATAAACAAAAAATTATAAAATTACAGATGATTGGCAAGGAACATATCGCATATAATAAAGTTGTTTCTTTTGTTTAGTTTTTATTTTTTTTTGTTATTATTGAGAGGAGGAGAAGTTTCCTCTTACTCATGTGTTTTGAAATAAACAAAAAATTATAAAATTACAGATGATTGGTAAGGAACATAAAAGAGTAAAGGAGACACATAAGAAATTCTGCGCCAATTGGTCTGAAGGCATCTTAAACTCGTGGACGATAAAAGAAACGACGTTAAGAGGATTTTCCAAAAAAAAGGCAACATGGAAAGACATCGAAATAAATATGGAAATATGCACATACCCACTAAGATACCAAAATCTTGATCAATGTCAATGTAATCGACCGATACTTTTCTTTATTTTATTTAGTTCGTTACCTACGTGTTACATTATTTTTATTAGGGTAAAACTAAAATCAAATCGCAAATCACTCACGCATCGCAATATTCTTAATATATTTTTTTTTTTTTCTCAAATTTAACAGAGTTAAATACAACTTAAAATTTCGACATGAGTTTAAATGAACTATGAATTACATAGACACCGGATTAGTTTACTCGTAACAATAACATAATAAGAACTCATGAAACATCTATAAATCTGCGCCAGTATGTTGTAATTTAGGAAGGAATAAAATGACGAATTAAATTTTATTACATTATAAATATATACATATTTTCCCAAAAAAAGAATTTGTTACCAAGATTTGTACAGATGTTTATCGCTTCATGGTTGGATAACGAAAGAGAGCGAATCATTGATATAATTATGCACATGTAAAAGCGAATAATGGCACAAAGCAAAATAGCAAAAATGGTTCATTGATTAAAGAACTTAGAATGTTATTAGAAACATAGCACTTAGGGTAAATTAATTTATGAATGTCCATATGCGACCAAATGATTATTAATAATGCAAGTGATAATCGAATAGTAGCAAATAATAAATTTAAGTATCGAACAGGCATACAAGTAGTCCAACATAATATTGAAGTTGTGTTTTAATTTGGACATAGTCCAACATAATGTTTATTGTTAATAAACGTAACTGGCGCCCAACGTGGGTCAGCGACTCACTTAGTAAAACCCAACCGGTGCATAAATCAAGTATCCTTGTTCCAAGAGGAGAAGAATGTGATTTTGAACAAAATAATCAATGGTGACTTTATTATAATCGTGAGTTTTAACTGAATAAAAAAACTCAGGTGAATGTACAATAAACTTGATAAGAGACTCAAGTGCAATAAACGTTTCCAGAGGAAAGTGCATTTGAAAAAATTAATCAATGGTTACTTTATTATAACCGTGAATTTTAACTGAATAAAACAACTCAAGTGCAGAAATCGTTTCCTGAGGAAATGAATCATCAGAATAAATTTTCGCCAAGCAGAGTTATTTCAACAAGATGCTCACCACATTAGTGTAAGAATTAATTGAAGAAAAACAAAAACTATTTAGTTATTACCTTGTGAATATAGAAAATTATTGATTATTTTTGTTACTTGACTACACAGAAAGACTACTATTGTTCCATAAATTCGTAAGTTTTTTGACTGTGTGTGACAAGTGAGATTTAATTATAATTGAGAAATTAGTTTCTATTTTTTTTTACTCCTATCGATAATTTAGTAGTTTTTTGTTTGTTTTTATTGTTATTTTGCTTAAGTTAGGACTGTAGTTATGAGTCCACCCGACGAACCTTTCAAAATTTAATCGTAGAACTGACAGGAACACTTAATAGCTTAGAAATGCCCACATCTGTAGAGGTGTACGAATCCGCTACTATTGATTCAAATGTAGAATGTGACGAATCTTTAGAACTACCAGGCTGTTGCCATTTTAAAGAATGAAATAGTGGGTACAAAGATCAGGTGTTATCCTCTTTTAATACCGTATTAAATTTCAAGGCAATAATAGTGAGGCTCGATTTTACTTACGCCGCTAAAACACACTTATATTATATAGATGCCCATAAAGAAATTTTATGATGAGGTGGAAAAAACTAACGTTAATTAATTTATTAATTTAATTAATTAATAATTTTAATGTTAATTTTAATTTAATTTTTAACTTTGGTGGGTGCGAAAGTCCCCATATATTTGGCTTATTACAAGCTACAACTAACTTAAGGCTAAAACTTAAAATTAAAACTTAAAACTAAGACTTAGAGCTAAGGAGAATGGTGAAGGAGTTCGGTTTTGAGACAGGAAGTGCTGAGGTTAAAATCAAACTGAGTGAGGTTTGAGTTCACTTTTCGCAGCATACGGGAAATTGGTTCATTAGATCCATATGAAGTGCGGTTTGACGGTAGATAGAAAAGACGAGGGCATCGTAAATTTCGTGGGTTGGTATTGAAGAAAATTGAATTATAAAGAGATGCGCAATTGACAGAGCCTGAAAGAAGTCGATGAATGAAAAGAATGTCTGCAACATTTCTGCATTTCTCTAGAGTACTCAGGTTGATTAGGTTGAGGCGGTCTTGATAGGGAGGCAAGATAAATGGATAGTTCCAAGGAAGACCTCGAAGGGCAAATCGAAGAAATCGACGTTGAACATTCTCGATTCTGGTCACATGAACTTGCTGAAAGGGTGACCACGCTTCACTGGCGTATTCAAGGAGGGGGCGCACAAAGGTAATGTAGAGGGATCTGGTCTATCTGGTCTATCTCATCAATATGTGAACGGATATTTAGTTCCCTATCGCACAATATTCCAAGATCGCGGAGAGATTAAACGATGGATATAGGTTGACCATGGAGAAGGTAAAGGCGGGGGGAGGACACTTGCTGCTTACGTGATAAGGTAATGGATTGGCATTTGGCGATATTGAGCTCTAAGCGATTTTGTAGGCACCAGTTCGAAAAACTATCAAGGTCTTGTTGAAGGAGACAGTAGTCATGTGGTGAAGAGATGGCTTTGAAAAATTTGGTATCATCAACGTACAGAGAGTTTATGGTTAGAATGAAGAGAAGGGGACCTAGATGGCTGCCTTGCGGAACACCAGAGGTGGCCAAGAAAGGAGTCGATAAGACGGATCTGTAGCGAACACTGTAAGAACGGTTTTCCAGGTAAGAAGATATCCATTTTAACAATATGGGTTCGAAACCGATGGCACACAATTTGAAGAGGATTAAGTTATGAGATATCTTATCAAAAGTCTTACTAAAATCAGTTGCAATAACGTCGACTTCTTTCCCATTCTCTAAGGCAGACAAGGCGAAGGACACGCATTCGACTAAGTTAGTGGTAGTTGATCTACCTTTCAGAAAACCGCGTTGATTGGGAGAGATAAGAGACTTGCACTGAAAGCTTAAGGCTTCGTATAGAATACTTTCGAAAAGTTTGGGTAGATGAGAAAGGTTGGCAATAGGGCGATAGTTTGTTACTTCGTTCTTTGATCCCTTTTTGTGTATGGGGGTTATGAAAGAGGTCTGAGGGAATTCTCTTAGTGATAAAGACAAACGGAAGAGATGAGAGAGCGGGAGGTAGAAAATGCAAGAGCATTTTTTTAACAAAAATGGCAGGGAGACCATCTGGGCCGGGTGAGAATTCATCATTAAGATTTTGTAGTTCATTTTCAATTACAGCAGGATCAAAAGGCAGGACAGAAAGGGGCCAACGGAGAAGTTAAGAAGGTGAGTGAAGTAAGAGGGGTCTGGTTCAAAAGAGTTGTCGGCGAAGGATAGGTGGCAAAAAGTTGGCAATGGTTTGCGGATTAGATGATGATATGTTTTCAAAAGCAGCTTTCCTTCGTACCAATTCTGTTCTGGACTATTCCAACTATCTCGGTTCCTACCTTCAATTCAATCATCTTTATAACTCTCTCTACCAGCGACACCTAACTAACGTGCAATGAAAACTTATAAACGACTCTAAGTCATTTTTTCAATTCGTCAACTATAAAAAAAAATCTGACGGTTACCCTCCGTCCCGGGTTACCTCCGTCCCGGGTAACCGTCAGATTTTTTTTTTATAGTTGACGAATTGAAAAAAATGACTTAGAGTCGTTTATAAGTTTTCATTGCACGTTAGTTAGGTGTCGCTGGTAGAGAGAGTTATAAAGATGATTGAATTGAAGGTAGGAACCGAGATAGTTGGAATAGTCCAGAACAGAATTGGTACGAAGGAAAGCTGCCCATAACTTGTTTCTCTTGTTACGTACGGCGCGAAGTTTGCGATTATACCAAGGGGGGGATGAAGATGAAGTTTTATGACAAGAAAAGGGAAGATAAAGAGAAATAGAATTAAACATTTCTCTGTAAAAAATTTCAGATAGACATTTATTTTGCGCAAATTAGCTTTATGAAAGTCGTAAGAAGTGCGAAATGCAGGAGGTGTAGATTGAAGTGGTGAATTGGGGAAAAGTGAGAGAAGAAGGGGGGGATGGAAGTTATCAATAGTCGACAGAGTTAGGGGACAAAGCGATCAATGGGATCAGTTGTGAATATAAGGTCTAATTGCCTTCCCATGTAATTTAAGACATTGCTAACTTGACATAGACTTGAATCAGTTAGCCGATCTATGGAGAGACATTCCTTAGTGGAGTTGGCATTTGAAGCGACGAAAAAGGATTCATCATCGGAAAGACTCCACTGCAGCAGAAGTAGATTAAAGTCGCCAAAAATAACGATGTCATCGAGGGAATCTGATAGGTCAATTATTTGATCAATCGCGTCTATAGCAAGTTGGTAAGATTCGATAGATTGATTTGGTAGAATGTAACAACACATAACGTACAGGGATCGGTGTGGAAAAGTTACTTTTATTGTAACAAAGTCGACCTTTGAAGAGGAAGAAATGGCAATGAGAGAAGAGTCAAGGTCATTATGGTTGGCCAGTAGCACGCCTCGAGAGGGAGAGTCAACCAAGGGTTGGGTAGAGTCGTCGTCTCGAAAAACATTAAAAGTAGGGGGGAATAATTCTTAGCACTTTATGTTTACCTCATAGCAAACTAATTCAGTTTTATCATGAAGATACGCGAGAAAGAGACGTATATTCTCGTAAACCTTTTTTTCTCTTAGCCTGGAGAGTGCGTAACGACATTCTGTGGTGTCAATGGTTTGCTGTGTTAGTTTAACTAGAGACGGTAAAACCGGATCAAGACTGCGAGCGGTGGAGGAAGAGATTGAAGAGAAAGGTGTATTAGATGAGACATTAGGTGTGGGGTTCAGAATATGAGAGCTAATAAAGTTAGGATATTGGGCTCCAATTGTGAGAATTGATGGTGAGAGCAGGTGGCGCGGAGGATTGTAGCGGTTGAGAGGAGCCAGTGTGGGAAGTTGGGTTAAATTTAAACGAAACTTGCTTGTGTATGGGCTTCAGTGGCGCGGCGGCGTTAAGAGCATTTAAAGAAGAAGAAGAAGAAGACATTGGAAACAGGTTTTGGATGCTTATTACTAATCTTAGATTTCTTTACAGTCTTATCATTAGTCTTGGATTTAATGCAGAGTTTGTCGGTCGAATTGCTGATGCGCATCTTGCCAAGCTTGAAGTCAGTACCAGCAGAGCTTTGAAATATCCATTCGTATCGAGACGGTAAATCGAATTTGAAATTTCGATTACTCTTGTGGCTGGATGGCAGGAGCATTATGCATTGGTTGATGGTAATACCAAATCTATTTTTGAAAAATTGTGTAATCCATGGGACTTCAGCATAGTGAGGGGCGCCTTTGATGAGGAAGGTGGTGAATATCTGGTTCTCCAACCTTAGTTTGTCCAATCTGCGCTGCCACTCAGAAGGTGTCCATGTTGTGCCAAACTGTTTGATGAGTTTACGTGGGGCGACAGCGGGAGGAGACGACGTTACCGTGACTTCAGATTCGTGAGTTTTAACGCTTGCGTTGGAGTTATCCGTTTGAACCATCCGTTAGAGACAGGAGGGTGGAGGTGAGGGCGGATCCACTTCGGTATCCAATAGTTCAGCCATGATTGACGTGTTGTACTGAACAATTGGGTGATGCTAAGTATGGTTTGATATGTGATCAATTTTGCTGCATATTGTTCCAATGCTATCCTCAATATCACAAAAAGTCGACCGTACCACGGTTAATTCGTCGCCAACATCATTAATTTTATCGAAAATCACTTCGAACATGGGATCAGGTTGCTTGGGAAATGGTTGATTGATCGAGGAGGCTTGGAAATGAAAATCTAAGACTTCACGCATTGTGTTAATAACCTCGCACGTATTTGGGTGTGCGATAATTTGCGCATCCGATTTTGTTTTAAGATCACTTATCACAGTATTAAGGTGACACAATGTGGTTTCATCGTTAATGGACCTTGCGACACCCAACTCAAAAAACCAGCAATTTGTTTACCGATGTTAACGAGTTTGGATTTCATTACGTCGTTTGTAGACTGTACCGCAACGCCTAATTCTTCAACATATCTTACATTATTTTAAAGGCTGGACAATTTTTCTGTGATCTTTTTAATGAGACTTTTATGGTGATTTTTAGAGTCACTATTGCATTTTATCGCGAGGAGTACGTGCGACAGCGATATGTTCTTACACTCATCACAGAAGAAAAGGAGATTGGCTGATATTTCTTTAATGAAAACCGTGTTTCTTTTGTTAAGTCCGACACAAATGGCATGAAAAGATTTGCCACAGATGCCATTACAAGCGATCCAATCGGCAATGCTATCATAAATTAGGCAATTAGACGTTCCACAAGACATGGCAGAAAATAAGTGATTGCGCAAGATCACGAAAAAGTAGGATAACGAATTAAGGGCGAGTCAGCGAACAGTTGTACAAACGCGAAGTGGGTCAGAAAAATAAGCGAGAAATTGCTTATGCGGCGAGAAATAACAAATTAACATTGAACTAATTTGCGGAGCAAAAAGAAAAATGCGACTGAATACGGCGGTGGTTGAATAACTGAATGAATAAAACCATAATGGTACATGAAGGTGATGCTTCACTCATTAATTCCCTTAGTCAAAAATACCAAGCGGCGGCTCTAAGAATGTTCATCTCTGTCTTACAGAAGCCAGTGGGCGACATACTATTTTCAGCCTGTAGCTCTGACATGCCTAGCGCATTGGCACTAGCGCAAAAACTGGGCACGTTATTCCTTTGCAACCTCTTTCGCAGTAAGAAATGAAAAACCGTTTCCGGTCGGTACGTTCCCGACAACAATTACTACAATCCACAGCATTCACCCCATTACAGGCCGATTGATCGATCAAGACCCAGACCAACCTTAATGGAAGTAGATTCATCATCATCCCGCTTTAGATTTAACAGACCAAACGATGCCCAGAACTATAATGTCAATCCTCGAAAATTGTTACAAAATACAGCACCCATCTCTAACAATTTGCAGAGACATTTCCATCATAACAATTTTCCGAATAGGTCTAATAACACTAATCGAGGACCACAGCAAGGTTTTCCTATGCAAAACGATAGAGAATGACTTCCAAAAAGGCAACAATATGAGAATGACTGGCAACCATTGGAAAAAATTCAGCGAATTAACCACTTGAATCAACATGCTTTACCAGCAGTATTAGACGCAGGGGTAGAGATAGCTTATGATAAAGAAGAAAATTTCGACACCCAGTTTGAAGAGCAGAATTATTACGAATGTAATGAAAACGCACAAATCTCGGATGAATTTAATTTTTAGAGGAACATCTCTCCTCCCATATGCCAGTCGGACGTTAGGGGGTAGAGAAATAAAGCAGGTGCTTCGAGGAACTATATTAAGAATCTCGAAGCTCTTAAAGCAGCTAAAGAAATTGTCACCCCCGTTTTTGCAAAATCACTTCACGGAGCTAACAGAATTCACACAAATGCTTAGTAAACATTTTCAAAAAGAATTCCCCTTTCTACATACTCCTAGTACTAAATACTTGCGATGGAATAATCGGGTTTGATTTTCTATCTCAGATAGGTGCTAGATTAGATTTAAAGACAGGCACCGCTCATTACAATGAATTTTGTCGACTTCCATTTAGTGGATAAAACACTCCTAGTATTTTTCAGAGAGCCATTGATGACGTACTTAGAGAAAAAATTGGAAAATGCTACCACGTTTATATTTACGACGTCATTATTTTTTCAGAAACAAAAGTGCAACACTTAAGAGACATAGATCGTATCCTCACAAAATTATTTAATGTCAATATGAGAGTCTCAGCTGAGAAATCTAAATTCATCAAAGTCGATGTCGAATTCTTAGGTTTTGTTGTGTCGAAAAATGGAATTAAGACATGTTCAAATGAAGTCAAGAATATTATCGCTTACGAAGAACCTAGAACGTTACGTCCCCTGAGATCAGCTATCACTTTTTCGTACGCTTCCATTCTACTGCAGCGTCAGTGTCTGGTTAACTGGGTTTGCACCTATTTGCATGTCTAGTTTTTATTTGCACCTTATGTTATTAATCATATGTGTAAGAAAATGTTTTTTTTTTTAAATTCAATAAAGAGTTCAGTTTTGCTTTAATTTGGACATAGTTCAACATAATATTGAAGTCGTGTTTTAGTTTGGACATACTCCAACATAATATTTATTGTTAATAAACGCAACTTATACACAAGAAGTGTGTTACTCTTTCTGCTTCCTCCGCATCTCTGCAGCTCCTGCAGTCGTCATTGTTGGATATGACCAACCTTTGAGGATGCCTATCTACCGTACAGTGCGCCGTTATTCGTAGGTTAGTTTTGAGAGCGTACCTCTTTTGTGTTTCCAAAGTCCATTAGACCTCTTTTGATCTAGGACTCGCTGCACTATTCTGGCAGTATTACAATGGTCTAGATGCTTTCATCTATGGTTGACCATGTCTAATGCATCGGTGTGGATAAGGTACTTACCAACATTGGCGTCGATGTCGTTAGGGCTGTTCATACCGGTTACCTAATTGTCGGGGTACCTAATCAGATTCACAATTTCCCAGAATGTCACCTGGTACCCAGGAAAGGGTGAAGTTGTACTGTCCAGGTATCTCGTTGAGATATACGCGACAGTCTTTCACTGCCTTTAATCTCGATGTATGTTACTACATGAGCTTGCGATATAGTATTAACCGCCGTGACTTCGATCTGAAAAATGCTACAATGACTCGAAAGGTTAAAGGAGAGGTGAATGTTCAGATCTTCCGAGAAGACTCCGGCACCAACTTCATCCTTGATTTTGAACCCATCTGTAAATATTGGTAGCGATTCTGTCTGGTATTGAATACCTGTAGCCCAAGTTAAGAAGGACATTTAGTCGGTGATTCTGACGGTACATCAATAGGATTCTGTATTTATCAGTGTGTTATTCTCTCCATTGTTGGTAGTCGCTCGGTTAAAATTCTAAGCTATCAGTCAATTGTTTGCCAACTATGTCGATTGGGATAAGGTGCAGCATTTTTGGAGCTCCGCAGATGATACTTAGACATGCCACTTTTTCAGTTTTTCCCAATAACTTCATGTTCTATGTCAAATCTGCCTAACTACTGAAGTATCTAAGCAATGCATTATATTATATGACTTTCTGACACATTCAGCAATATTTTCAGCTCCAAACAATTAGCCCTCTTCAAGCGGATCCTTTCAGTTTTAGAGGGGTGAAGCGGGAATATGGTTACGAACTATTGGAGAGAGGTAAAAGCGGTCTTTATCCCTAATTACGCAAAAGATTTTAGACCAATTAGCCCCACCTTGTTTCTATTGAAAACACTGGAGAGATAATTTGATCCACACCTGAGAAGCATTCTCAATAAGCACAATTTATGTAGCACTCAACATGCCTGCATAAAACTCAAGTCAGATAAATTACAAGTTAGATGTCGAAGGGGCATTTAACAACCTAAATACGACATCGATAAATGCAGCACTAGTTTAACTAGGAGTAAAAACAGAGATAATCAGCTGTATTGACGAAATGCTTAAGAGCAGAATAATCAACTCCGAATTAGGTGAGAACATCGTAAGGAAAACATTTACTAGAGGAACCCCGCAAGGAGGAGTAATTTCTCCTTTGCTCTGGCTCTTTGTCTTAAACCAAATTCTGAAGATCCTCAAAACCAAAGGAGTAAAAATAGTTGCATACACAGACGGCATAGAAATCATGATCAAGTCGTTCACAGACTTTCGCGATGGAGAGGGTGATGGGTCTATATACCAAGTGTTTTCCCTAAGTTAGGCAGGGCGTGAACGCCATAGCAGTTGCCAGAGTTCTACTTTTATGAGTAGGGCTAAAAGCCAGAAGGAGAAACACCTTGTTTGAAAGTCAAGTTGAATCTGATTTATTTTAAAAGAATCGATCTTTATATACTAATTCCCCACCAGCATTCCCAATGCACATCGATATCTACTGGGTCGCATGGCATTATATTTCGGCTTCTTAGTCATGACCTAAAAAAGTTATATTTCTATTTCCCCAAACACTTACTACACATTGTATCGATCACACAAAGAGTCAAACACTTCTCAAATGACACGTTAGTAGGTCAGCTTTATGCACTGCGACATTGTGCATCACTTATGACCTCTATCGAAGTATTTTTGTCTTTCTTATGCGTCAGCACTTTGGCGTGTGCCGTCAAGTGTTTTTGTTTTGTGATCGTTGACTTTATGTGATATTGCATAATTTATACAATGTGTGTTCTTCTTGTGTGTACAATGTGTTCTTGGGTTTTTGTTTTGGTGGGTACACTACAAGAGTGTGCGGTCCGCACTCCACATCAACTTCAGCTGCCAGGTGGAGTGAGGGAAGGTGAGCAGAGCATAGCAACAGCAATAGCAGCAGAGAAGAAGCGGCAGAGGTCGGATGACTCTGTCGAGTTCCCGTACATCTCCGACGGTGGGGAAGGCCACTACGTTGGAGATAGCAATAATACCTGCGCCGTTCTTGCGGCCTCCGAATCAGATGACGAGGATGAAGAGGTCGAGAGTCTGACTACAAGCATCAGACAGCTGGGACAGAGGGTGCGTGCTATAAAGGCAAAACAAATGACCAGAAGAGAGAGAGAGATCGGCAACAAGAGCTCCAGCCCGCTCAACAACAACAGCAACAACTACAGCAGCAGCTGCTAGAAAGCTAGCGGTAACCGCAAATACAAATACCGCAGCGGAAGCAACAACAACAAAAACAGCTGAAAAAACAGCAGCAGAAAACGCAGCAACAAAAACAACAACAACAACCGCAATAGCAGCAGCAGCAGAAACCGCAGCAACTTCAAAAGCAAATATAAAAAAAATTAAAGATTTATTAAAGGACAAGACGACGAAGTTCTTCTCTTTCACCCCGAAGGGGGAAAAGCTGCAAACAATGCTGCGAAGGGGGATAGATCCGTCTACTGATCCAGAGACGCTCCTTGCGCTGCTTAAAGAGGAAGAGTGGGACGCTCTCCATTTCGTGGAAGTCAAGCCACATATCAGAGCTAGGGCCAAAAGGGAGAAGCGAAGACTACCGTACTCCCTAGTTCAGCTCTCACCCAACAGCAAACTGGATAATCTAAGGAGTATTAAAGTCCTAGATTACCAGGTTGTCGCATGGAAAAACTTTAGAAGGAGCGAAAACATTTTACAATGTGTTCGCTGCCAAAGGTTCGGGCACGCCGCATCGAACTGCGAAATGCAGACTCGATGTGTTAAGTGTGGAAAGAACCACAAAGCAGAAGAATGCACTCTGGGTAGGGATGGAGTGGCAGATAAGAGGCAGCTCTCGTCTGCTTTATGCAGGAACTAGGGACACACCGGAAACTATCGGGGTTGTCCTAAGTTCCAGTATATTAAGAAAGTAAATCTGGTTGTCAGTAGAAGGTGAAAGTGAAACGCCCACCTGCTCCAATTCAAACACACAGTTGCTTCTCAGGCCTCACCGGCTAGAGCACGGAGGCTCAAACTGAGTTGCTGGCCATCTTGCTCTCTATCCAATGGCTGATGGGTCAGCTTCAACATCAGGTACAGGAGCAGGCGAAGCGGGTGGACCAGATTTACGGACTTCTGCCGAGCCCAACGCACCTCCAGTCGTAATGGGTACGAATATGGAGGAACAACCCTTGAAGATCATTGCGGTGAATGTGAATTCACTGATTAGGATCGAGCGAAGAGCCGTATTGTTTAAGTTGCTAGAAGACTAAATCCCTGCTGTGCTTATGATTAGCGAAACAAAGCTATCCCAGAAGCACAAATTGGGGCACCGTAAATAAAATATTGTCAGAAGAGACCGACCCAACTCCACACAAGGAGGAGGTGTTGCGATCTTCATACGCAAACAACTGCAACACTCGTTGAGACACTTTTTCGATGCCTAAGGCTGGAGTCGGTGGAGAATTATTTCCTCGTGGCTGGAGATCTTAACGCCAAACATAGAGATTGGGGAAATAACACACCTAATCCTAGAGGGAACCTATTATTCAATTTGTGGGGTCGGCACAGTGTCCAGTATAAACTCGATTTGAAATCTACAGATAGTCCGTCGTTTCCTAGAAGCGCCTTATACCTGGATCTTATGCTGTTCGACGTACGGTTACAACTGACTGACACGGACCGACAAACTTTAAACTGAATGCACACCTATGTGTATGACAGTGACCATAGCGGACTCGTGCCGTAATAACGATTCCCAACGGAATTGCGGAGTTGGAGGGATTTGTCCAAAAGTACTCCTACAATTATAGTAGGACGCGTTGGACTCGCTCCTCCCGATCTTTAACAAGAGCACTCTCCTCGAACAAACTCTACTCACCGTCCAATGGGAATCTGTAAAACGAGGAGATTGATTGGTACCTTAAACGAATGGACGAATCAATTAAACGAACTATGGAGACTACGATACCCCGGTATCAACATACTGACAAAGCAGACACATTCCGCAATGCAACAATTGACGCACTACACCAACACACTGCTGTCGAGACTAAAAAGTTTGTACAGACAGTTAAATGACGGACAAAACTCGGAGGTTAGGGTGCTGAAGTCGTTGATTACAAACCTCCAGAAATTAATTAAGGATAATTACAGACTCTTTGTAAATTTGCATTATAACAACAAAATTCGGGCTGTAAAAGCCAACAACATAAGTATGCTCCCGCAAATAAATAAAATATTTCGGAGGAACAATCAAAATGACCTTCCACGTCTTAAGATCCCCCGAACGACGAACAATGGACGAAGATTTATAACAGCAGATATAGATCCAGATAACGCAGTAGAGGATGGCAACTTCTTTGTGATCGAAGATCCGTAGGAGAAGGTAGAGGCTATAGGAGCGACTTTCCAGGAAGTGTACAAGGTGAATGATACCATCTGCCCGAACCACGACCTGGAAAATCGAGTCCTTGTGCACAACTTCTACCTTCCAAATGATATAGGGCACTGGGGATCCGAGAACATATGTTTTACCGAGTTCAATGTCGATATTATGGCAAATGAAAGATGAAAGGGTACATCCCCCGTATATATCGAAGGTGGAGCTGCAAGCGATCTTCGAATCATTGAGAGGTAAGAAATCTGTGGGAATCGACGGAGTGTTGAATATTGTGCTTCGTCATCTCCCTCTGGAAGAGGTGGACATTTACACCACTTTGTTTAATGATACGCTGAATAATGCACATTATCCAGCGCACTGGAAAACAGCAGTGATACAACCCATCCCCAAAAGGGGTAAGGACACCTCCAATCCAGTAAATCTCCGGGCGATAAGTCTCCTTCCGAACATCAAGCAAGGTATTCAAAAAAGTTATAATTCCGGATAACCTATTCGGTTTTAACGGGGAGCATGGTACAATGCATCAGAGGCGTGGGGTGAAATTTCAAGAGAGAGAAGCCGAAAAAAATTTAAGTAAAATGTTTTATTCAAGACTTACCATTTTGGTGCTTATTCGAAACACAGACTTAAGATATGCAATCTAAGCTACCTTTGTTATACTTTAAGTCATTTTCATTGATGGTGTCGAGCGACCTAATTCTATAAATTTTTTTTTTTGCAAAAAAGAAAGCTTACTGAACTCGTGGGTTTCTTTTAGAAGAAAATCAGTTAAACAACACAAAAATTAACTAGAGACATCTTGTCTAAGAATAATAAGAATGTTCAATGTGGCACCTCTTGAGTAGATTTATAATTACTTACTTGGTATATAGCTAATAACTATTCACTTAGCTCACTCACTATTTTATAATAATTTAATAATTTAAAACACTAACTTAACTACCAATATGTAATTGCTAAATTTTTAAAATTTTCTAGTAATTAGCAGTCACAAAAATCACAAAAATTTGCATCTAAATTTTCAATAAATCAGGCACAATTACACAACCGATTTGCAACTGTCATTTCAAATTTGCAAAAATAAAAATACCCAACAAGTAAGAAAAACCTCAAACGCCGTTCGAACCACTACATCACCCAATAACCCGATTTTCGTCGGCTTATATTGTTGCCTACAATAAAAAAAAAAACTAATTCAAACTAAAACCTTTCTCCTCCACCAATGTTCACCCACAAAAGCCGAGAAATCGCGGGTTATTTTCCTCATAAGCTAATGTATGTTAGACAAAGAAATCGCAAATAAACTTCTACTATATGCCAGAAAGGAATAGAGTTGAAAGTTCGTACTGTGAAGAAATGAATGCATAAGCAGGAAAATGAACGGCTTCTAAAAAAAATTCATTGCACGCTTTCTCGCTAGCGGAGTTCATACTTGTCTCGCCTATGTGTGCGGGTTTGTGTATGAGTAAAAATGAATAAACAACCGAAGTGGTCGCAGCATTTCATCTTCGAGCGTATAAAGTTATGATTTATGAATGAAAAATGGTTTGATGAACAAATAATTAAATGTGATGGTTGGCAAGTGGGAAAATAAAAATGTTTGCTATTTGAAAAGGGGAAGCCGGAAGGATTCGGCTTGTATGGAATCCACGCCACTGCAATGCATGCCACGTCTAAACTGGTATCGTATATGCAATGGAACAAAAGCAAGAACCAATGCACGGGTGCCTGCCTGATTGATTTGGAGAAGGCCTTCGACACCGTATGGTTAGAGGGACTCTTCTACAAGCAAAACAGGCTGGACGTAGGCAAACTACTGCTGTACATACTTTACAACATACTTACCAGTAGACAGTACATTGTCCAAAATGGCAATGTGACTTCTGCTGGAACATTTCAAAGCAAAAACGGTGTGCAACAAGGTGCGGTGAATTCACCGATCCTTTTCAACATTTACACGAGCGATCTCATAGGATCACTTCACCATGCCATAGCATACGCAGAAGACTTGATCGCTTATAGATCATGACCAAAAATCGAGGTCATTGCACTTCTCTTGCAAAGTGACTTCGATATGATTCAGCAATATTTCAATTACTGGAAGTTGAAGATCAACGTATATGGATGCCCCAAGTGGTTCAACGTGGCAGCAAACTTGTTGGAAAAGAGTCGGGTGTTTGAGAGGGCTGACTTTCGGGCTTGCCTTCATTTATACAGAACACCAGAGTCCCAGTACATAAAATTCTATCCCAATGAGGTCCTGTACAACAGGGCTAACTGGGGCTTATTACCCTAATTATGAGGATCACGAGAGAGTATCGGGTCGCGGACTTTTAACGTCAGTACGGATATTTCTGGTAGCTAGCCGAAAGAGAGGTAGCTCGTTTAATGTTTGAAGTTGGCTATATGTTGTCCATTGACGACTTACATAGTTTAAGTTTTAGGTATTGTAGGTATGTAGGTATATATAGGTAGATAATAATAAAACAAAAAAGATCCCACAGGACTTGGACTAAAAAAAAAAATTAAATTAAAAAAATAACAAAAAAAAAAAAAAAAATACGTATCGAATTACGTGAGGTAGAGAAAGATAGATTTATTCTAATTCTAATTTTATGTTTTATATACAATATATAAGTACAACAAAAAATGTTCATTTACTAAGTTTTTTAATATTATTTACTTAGCAGCAATTAATAATAAAAATAATGAAATAAATAAAAAATTTAAGTACGTTACGTCGAAAAACATAGTTTTAAGTATTAAGTTTAGCTTAGAGCGCCCGCATAGGGACAGTAAGTTAGATTAACATAGTTAAGTTAGTTAAGCTAGTTTTAAGCGTTTTTGACTAGCATATAAGTTTAATGAATTCATAAATAAAGATGGACTAAAAATTATTGAAATAGAAATCATGAACAGTGAGAAATACCTACCTATAGTGGCGTGGCGTCCATACAAGCCGATTCCTTCTGACTTCCCTTTTCAAATATCAAAAATTTTTATTTTGCCACTTGCCAACAATCACATTCAATTATTTGTTCATCAAACCATTTTTCATTTATAAATCATAACTTTATACACGCTCGAAGATGAAATGCTGCGACCACTTCGGTTGTTTATTCATTTTACTTGCCCACATAGCCGAGACAAGTATGAACTCCGCTAGCGAGAGCCAACTTCTTTTTCAAAAGAAAAGCGTGTAATGAAGCCGTTCATTTTCCGGCTTATGCATTCATTACTTTATAGTACGAACTTTCAACTCTATTCCTTTCTGGCATATTCATTCGCTTATGAGGAAAATAACCCCGGATTTCTCGGCTTTTGTGGATGAACATTGGTGGAGGAGAAAGATTTTAGTTCGAGGGAGTTTTTTTTTTTTTTTTGTAGGCAACAAAATAAGCCGACGAAAATCGGGTTATTGGGTGATGTAGGCGTTTGAGGTTTTTCTTAAACTTATTGGGTATAATTTCTTTGTATAATTTTTATTTTTATTTTTTTTCAAATTAGAAATGACAGTTTCAAATCGGTTATGTAATTGTGCGTGATTTATTGAGAATTCGGATGCAAACTTTTGTGATTTTTATGACTGCTAATTATTAGATAATTTTAAAAATTTAGCAATTACATATGGGTAGTTAAGTTAGTGTTTTAAATTATTAAATTATTATAAAATAGTGAGTGAGCTAAGTGAGTAGTTATTAGCTATATACCAAATAAGTAATTATAAATCTACTCAAGAGGTGCCCCATTAAACATTCTTATTATTCTTAGACAAGATGCCTCTAGTTAATTTTGAGTGTTGTTTAACTGATTTTCTTCTAAAAGGAACCCACGAGTTCAGTAGGCTTTCTTTTTTGCAAAAAAAAAAGTTATAGAACTAGGTCGCTCGACACCATCAATGAAAAGGATGGGTATCAGAAACATTTTCATGTGTCTTTTTACAAAAGGAATCCATGGCTGACTGGCAGTTGCAAATTAAATAGAATGTTTTGTTTTCCTTGTCTTCTTTTTTCTAATTCTCCTAGTTTTTGGGGTCACACAGATTTCTTTCATATAAATAATTTAATTAGTTCTTCCAAAAAACATATTCAAATGGAAAAGCATATACGCAGCTGCTTGCATTTGCATGAATTTGGCTAATATCGCATAGAGACTTCTTTAGGGAATTCTTTCGGGGCTCATAATAGAAAAGTTGATCGCAATCGCGATTTAATGAAGCGATTCATATACACTGTAGTTCTTCTAGGAAAACTAGAGCTGGTATTCCGTGGTCATGATGAAAAATCTGGATCAGATAATCGCGGTAATTATATTGAAACCCTTTCATACTTGGCTAAGTACGACCATTGATTCGCATTTAGAATAAGGTTCAAGTTCCTATAACTCGTTTTTTCCTGCCTCTCCAATGACATTCAAAATGCCTTGATACGTAGTATCGCTCTAGTCATCAAATCCGAATTTAAGGATCAAATCAGTTCAAGAAAATTTGTATCTGTGATGGTCGATGAAACACCAGATGTGAACCACAGAGAACAGCTTAGTATTGTAGTGCGTTATTTAGTAGACAATAGAATACAAGAAAGATTTCTAGGTTTCTTTGACGTGAGTGTCGGTGGAAACGCGGTTATTCTGTGCAATAGAATTATAAATGTCTTGGATAGTTTTAACTGTAAAGAAAAGTTAATAGGTCAGTCCTACAATGGTGCAGCCGTAATGTCCGGTGGCCATGGTGGAGTCCAAATAAGAATCCGGAATATATGCCCAATGGCTATTTTTATTCCCTGTTATGTCCATGTTTTGAATCTAGTGTTATCTAAATCGTTAGAAAGCATTCCTGAGTTGAAATTATTTTTTGGCTTTGTTAGTAGTATCGTTAGATTTTTTAATAAATCATCTAAAACAACCAATCTGCTAAAGACAATTGCTGATCGACGAATGCCCGGGGTATCAGAGACTCGATGGCAATATCATTCGCGTATAGTGAATGTCTTATTCAATTGCAGAGAAGTTATTATAAAAACTTTTGAACAGATTTTATGTGAAGCAGGAGAATGGGATAACGATACTCTGGTTATGTCCGAAAGTTTGTTGTACAAACTGCAGAACAAAGAATTCTGTCTTTTATTGCATGTTGCTTCGGTCATATTTGCAAAAACAGATATTCTTTTTAGTTTAGTTCAAAATAAACAAACTGGCATAGAGCTTGCGAAGCAAGTGATCGAGGGTTTTGAGTCATGGATTCATTCTGAATTTTTAAACTCATTTGACTCAATCTATGAGAGCGTAAGTGACTGCTCAGAACCTCCACGCAAACGCCGACTACTTAATATTGATTCAAAAACAAATTATAGCCGAATTTTTGTAGCAATTATAGATAATGTTAAAAGTCAGATTAAGAATAGGTATAGTTCATTTAGTTCATATATTTTCTTTGATTTATTAAATATGAATATTTTTCTAATTCAATGCCGGATGACAAAATATCTTCTTTAATTACCCTATTTCCTGGCATTTTTAATTTTACTACTTTAAAAAATGAACTCAAAGTTTTATACACTACACCTTCACTTAAAAAGCTTGATGTTTTTCAACTTTATAAGCATTTTAATACCGAAATGCCTAGAGATACTTTTTCTCAAATTCTAACATTGTGTGAAATCTTTTTAACCTTGACTTTGACTGTGGCCTCTGTGGAAAGATCTTTTTCGACTTTAAAAAGAGTCCACACTTACTTAAGAAATTCCTAACAAGGAGAAAGACTCTCAGACCTGGCACTTTTATCTATCGAAAAGCACCTTCTTTTAGAAATTAAAAATAACTAAAATTTTTATGAAAGAGTTTTAGCAGAATTCGTAAAAAAGAATCGTAGGATAGCTTTAGAGTACAAATAGGTAGTACATAATTGTAATTGCTAAATTTTTTATATTTAACAACGCTCCGAGTTATCAATTACTTATATAGATTACTTTGCCCAGAACGGATTCTTTTGAAGCCACTTTTTTTATGCGATGTGCTCATTGTCTACCTAAATTCCAAAGACTTGAAGTATAACAAAGGTGGCTTGGATTGCATACTCGTATCTTAAGTCAGTGTTTCGAATAAGCACCGAAATGGTAAGTCTTGAATAAAACATATTACTTAAACTTTTTTCGGCTTCCCTCTCTTGAAATTTCACCCCACGCCACTGCTACCTACAACCAGCAACCTCATGGAATGCACTAAAATAATTATCCTCCTGAGCAGAACAAAACGGTCTAAGTAAAAATCCGACTAAAACCGAACTGGTTCTGTTTATCAATAGTTCATTGTCTACCTAAATTCCAATAACTTAAAGTATAACAAAGGTGGCTTGTACTGCATACTCGTATCTTAAGTCTGTGTTTCGAATAAGCACCAAAATGGTAAGTCTTGAATAAAACATTTTACTTAAACTTTTTTTGGCTTCCCTCTCTTGAAATTTCACCTCACGCCAATGCTACCTACAAGCAGCAACCTCATGGAATGCACTAAATTAATTATCCTCCTAGGCAGAACAAAACGGTCTAAGTAAAAATCCGACTAAAACCGAACTGGTTCTGTTTATCAATAGAATGAAAATATTCTCCTAAACTGAATTGAATTCCTCTGAATCTATCCAAAACAACTAAATATCTCGCAACCATCCTTGATTCGAAGCTCAGCTGAAAAAAGAACACGAAAGAAAGAATGAAGAAAGCACTTTGCGCATTCTATGCGTGCAAGAAAACCTTTGGTAAACAATGGGGTCCGCGTTCTTCCATGATTAACTGGATGTTCACGGCTATTGTCAGACCCACCCTTACCTATGGAATTATTGTATGGTGAAATGCAACAGACAGAACCAGCTACCTTAAAACACTCACAAAGGTATAAAACATAACAGGAACTCAGAGATCAACACCACAAGCGCGATTCGTCTCAAACAATCGGGTGCATGGAAGCAAAGCTCCTATGGACACGGATCTATACTCAATATCTCGACAAAACAGCAGATTATATCATACCCTAAATACTCGTAGATTTCGACAAGAACTCCACTTTTATTCCAGAAAGACAAGAGTAGGATTCCAACACTTTATGTTATTAATGTACAGAACATTCAGCTCTACACTGATGGGTCTAAAATGGATAACTGAACTGGCTCCGAAGTTTTTTGCGAATCACTTAAAATCAACCACTTGTACAAACTCCTGGGTGATTGTAACATCTTTCAAGCTGAGGTCTTCGCCATTAATTGGACTGAATAGACGATACATAGCAAAAAACTAAATCCTTCAAAGATTTAAATTTTGGGGGGTAGTCAAGCGGCAATCAAAGGATTAGACTGCGTGGAAGGTCGAAAACAGTTTCCAGATGCCGTAATATGTTGAACAAAATATTCAACTCGGATATCAGTAGAAACTCCAATAGGTGAACTGAAAAGGAAAATAGACCTAAAAGCAAGAGAACTGATTAACTCCGCATGATTATATAATATACTTCCATCCAAAAAAAAAATAAAAAGATCGCGTGCGCCCAATCAAATTCAGTGTAGTGCAGTGGAAAAAAATGAAATAAAATAATTAAATAAAAAAAAAAATCACAATTCAGTGCCGGTGCATTCCATCTTATAACCACCACTCACTCGCTGTTGCGCTTCTTCATTATCGCAATTGGAGCATGTGCTTATATGTCCATACTTCCAGTTGCGATTTATTTTATTTATTATTTTTGTGTTTCTATGTTGTAGTTATGAGGGAATTTAGAATTGATTCTACCAACATTCGTGGGCTTCGAACGAATTTCTTCGATATGTACGCCCACGCCCATTTCCATAAACCAGCTGTTCTGGCACTAAGCGAAACACAGATAGTGGAAGAATCTTCCGATTTGAAACTGCCTGGATATAACTTAGTGTCATTACTCTTTCCCCACCGTGGCCTCGCCATTTACGTCCACAGTGATATTGCTTATCAAGTCCCATCATAGTATGACCAATGTTCCAATCTGGAATTTCATTTCAAATGATTTAAATTCACCGTCCGTAAGCAAATAATTCACTAGTGCTGTATTTACAGAAGCCCTAGTGCGGACAGCAACTCAACTTTAGACGAGTTCGATGCGTTGTCCGATTCCATCACTCGAATTTTCTCCTTGTACCCTCATACAGAAATCGTCATTGCAGGGATTTCAATATACACAATTCGGATTGGCTTCAACATCTGGCCAGACAACGCCCGAAGGAAGGTATGTTGAACTTTTTGCTGAGATAAACAATTTGACTCAGCTTGTAAATGACCCTACACGTATACAGGACATTGAAAGTCATTCCGCCAACACCTTGGACTTGTTTCTTACTTCGCACCCTGATAAGTACACCAATGATGTTCTAGCGCCTCTAAGTCGGTCTGACCATAATATCGTATCAGCTAAATTCTCGTACTCTGACCACACAGTTAAAGAAAAAACTCCTAAAAGAAAAGTATGGCAATACGAGAAAGCCAACTGGAACGGCCTCAATAGCTTCTTTAGGAGTTTTAACTGGTCACTATGTTTCCTCGATAGCGACGTGGATGCCGCTGCTGATATGATCACTAACACTATACTCTTAGGTATGAATGACTTTATTCCTAACAGAATAAAGAGCATTAAACCTAAGGGAAACTCGTGGTTTGACCAGGACTGTAAAGAGGCTATCAGGTTAAAAGAAGTAAGTTTTCGGTCTTATAAGGCCAACAAATCTGAGGAAAACCGAGAGAAGTTTAAACAAGCCAGAAAAGACTGCAATGCCCATATTCGACGTGTAAAATTCTTACATGACCAAAAATTGAGGCAAAAAATCCTACAATGTCCCAAAGGTAGTAAAAATTTTGGGTCATTCGTCAAAAATATAAAAAATTCTGCCTCGTCTGCCATCCCTTCGCTCATTTAAAACGACATTCCACCTGTCAGCTCCTTAGACAAAGCCAATCTGCTTGCTGCTCACTTTGCAGCGAATTCCACGTTGCCAGATAATGATTTGTTCCCAAATGTATTTGAGAGCATCAAATTTTCCATGGGACAAGTCCACTTTCGCATTTGTACAGTTGCAGGAGTGCTCAAAGGTCTTAACATACACAAATCCGCTGGTCCAGATGGTATCCCCCCCATAGTTTTGAAGAGGTGTTCTTCTACACTGGCAATACCTCTGCGTAAGATTTTCTGTCTATCCTACTTTTCAGGGCTCTTTCCGGGTAGATGGAAAACAGCATTTGTCCAGCCCGTCCCTAAAAAAGGCGAATCTTCCTCCCCATCCAATTACCGGCCCAATGCACTTACGTCCCTTCTTTCCAAGGTCATGGAAACGCTGATAAATCGTCAGCTTATGAAATATCTCGATTCACGCAAACTCCTTAATGACCGGCAGTATGGTTTTCATAGCAACATGTCCACTGGTGATTTGATGGCATATCTCACCGAGAAGTAGACCCAATCTCTGCATCACTTCCGCGAAACTTTGATGGTTGCTCTTGATAAATCATAGGCATTTGACAGAGTTTGGCATCAGGCCCTTTTGTCGAAAATGCGTGCATATTCAATGGATTAGAAATTACCTTTCGTGGCGTTCAATACAAGTTGTTTTAGACGGCTTCAAGTCTGCAATTCACCAAGTAAATGCTGGTGTTCCCCAAGGCTCTGTTTCCGACTTTCTTTCTTATTTTTATAAACGATCTCTTGTCTGCAACTTCTAATCCAATCCATTCCTTCGCTGATGACAGTACCCTCCGTTTTTCATATTCGTTCCTTAACTCACGTCCTTGCTCTTCGGCCTTAGAAGGGGAACGGCAGCGTATGTTAAACACATTAAATTCCGACCTGGACAGCATAATTAAATGGAGTTCAAACAACAGAGTGGAATTTAATGCTTCCAAAACACAATGCTGTCTTCTGTCCCTCAAGCGAAACCAAAACCTTCAACCATTATCCATGGATGGTACTTGCATCATTGAAACCGAAAGACTTGCCATTCTCGGTATGTGTATTAATAACCATCTTCGATGGAATGATCACATATTCGAGGTCGCCAAAAATGCTGCAAAATGTCTAGGATTCCTTAAACGGTGCAAGAAATACTTTACCTCGTCTGATCTGGCCTCAATTTATAAGGCATTTATCCGCCCTAAGCTGGAATATAACGCCCACATATCTGATCTGGTGCACCCAAGACCGTTCTGCACATACCTGATAGGGTACAAAATCGCGCGTTAAAACTTATAGGTGATAGAGACATTGTGAATTCCATTCATTCACTAGAACATCGGAGAAATGTCTCCTGTCTCTCCCTGTTTTATCGTTTTTTTAATAAAAAATGCTCCAGCGAAATAGCCAGCTACATTCCTCCCCTTCAAAACTTCACCCGCAATACCCGACATGCTTCGAATGCACATCAGTTCACCCTAAAGCCTAACTTCGGTCGTACTGTTAAATATAGGAATTCGTTTATAAGCCGAACGACACGAATGTGGAATGATCTTCCAAGCTCTGTATTTCCCCATCACTACAACCTTCAAACATTTAAAGCCAACGTGCATAGGCTTCTCCTCTGTTCCTCTTCCCCTTTCCTTAAAAGCCCGTGCCCTGTAACAGTATAAAGGTATTCATATTCCTTTTGGCGCGCGCGAATTAAAAAAAAAAAAATGGTCCGTCAGAAGCGACTGCGTCATATCTCGCAGCTTATGGCCGACAGTGGATGAAAATAGAACAAGAAAAAAAATAGCATCAAGTATCAATGAATGAAACTCCTTGAAGGATTTCATATTAAGAAAACTAATTGAGAGTATGTCCAATAGAATTTTTAGTATCATTGAAAAAATGGGGATTTAAAATCCCATACTAATATCTGTAAAAATAATTAGCCAGAATAATAAAAAAAAAAAAAAAATGAGAAAAATGTAATGCTATTATACTGTAGCATAATAATAACTACGCTCCTATGTCTATGCAGCAAATTCCGAAGTGACTTTCCATTCTGGCAGAATTTTGGTTCAAACTGTCCTTTCATTCGAGGTTCGTGTCTGGGACGAAGTCTCCACAGCTCATGTCAACGAAAGAGACGAATAATATCAGGGATAAAAGGGAATTAAAACTGCAAGAATTATTTCCCTTGTTCCAGTGGTCGAAGAATTTGCTAGAAGTTTCTGGCTATCAGAAACTTCTGCTATATAAGGACAGATGGCGATCAAAAAAAGACACAGTTGGTTTAGAACCGTGGCGAAGAGATTAGAAAAGTGATAATGGGCGAAGTTGTAATTTGGTGATAAATTGAAAGTTGAGAGTGAACAAGAAAAAGTAATTAGTTTGGATTTGTGAATTAAGTAATTGAAAGGAGATAAAGTGATTTGAGAGGAAAGAGACATTGTAAGAAAAGAATTTGCGAAGAATAGTATAGTGTGAACTTGAATTGTTCTATAGAGTAGAAAATAAAGAAATAATTTCACAGAATAATTGTTTTATCTACTCGAGCCGTAGCTCGCATATTACAATACTTTGCAAGCTAGGCAAAACAGTTTTTTATTGCTGAAAATCCCAAAAGAAAATATCGGGGAATTTTTTTTTTGCTCTAATTACTTGTTGATTGACGCCATAAATAAAAAAAAAATAAAGGGCCTGTATCCGTTTAGAGTTTCCCTGATGTACAGTCCTCTCTGCAATGGTAGTATCTAGTTTTTCGGGGAATGATGGATCGACATCAGGAGATATATCGGTTTGAACGGTCATACCGTGTTCTATTAGTTCCTTCAGAAGAGCCTCATTTCTACTTGCTTAAAACCTTGCCTGATCAAATGTATGTTTGCGTCCAACAAGCTCTCTGACTTATTTACTCCAACGGTGTCACCTTGCGGTTCACCGATTTTCAGTTTTTGACTGGCACATCAGGGTTTTGATAGGCAACTATAGTAAGGGCCTTTGCATGATCGCTAGGTTCAAGACAATCTCAGACCCTCGCTCTCAGCACGGGGCACTTGAATTGAGCTTGGCTACTGGCCAGATTTCACCAATACTGCGGATAGTAGTAGTGATGAAATCCATCGAATTTTGTTCGTCACAAGCGATCAGCTTAGAAAAGCCCTGGTACCAACCAGCATCTTTAAATATGAGTGGAGAGTTTGGAATGCGTGAGGATACTCTCGCATAGGAAATTCATTACTTTGAGTAAATTGTTGTCGTAGAACATCCTTAATTCGTCGTTGGATATGTAAAGTATTACTTTTTTGGCCTTCTTCGAGACCTCATCAAGGGTCCTACGCCTTTTGGACGTAGAACCTTCATCAACTACGAATTGTCCCCCACTAAGAATTTTTATCGACTCCTTATCGGAAACGGAATTGCTCCTTTCTGAAGGAAGTGGCGTAAGCCACAGGCTTGTAATGCCCCAGCTGCATTTGATTCAGGCTCGTCAAACTCTCGTCCATCTAATCTGTACTACTTGTCCAGGTATTCAATTTCCACTCCTCCTGACTCCATTCCTTGTCCGCCTTTTTGCCTTACGACATAACCATCTTTTGTCGGAATTAGTAGGGGAACTGTGCTGTTTTTTTTTTTTTTTGATTTCGGGCCTCCTTGAGGCAATCATTATAGCCACGTGTTGCTATGAAGCGAGTATTGACCCCTGTCAACTTACACTGAGTGCAGTCGTAAAAAACAGGATTAAAATGGCCCTGAATTATGTGTTAATTTTGTGCTAAATTTGAAATTTGTATGCTCTACCGATTTACCAGATAATAGCACTAGAATATGTAGCTGTCAAAAAACAAAAAAAAAAATCGACAGAATTTTGTGCTAAGTTAATTTTTGTAATAAGCGCGATTACCTAGTAGAGATCATTTCTTGGAACTAGGTGCTATGTATACGCTGATTTTGATTTTAATTTTTGTTCTAAACCCATATAGCAGACAAGCCCTAGTATTACCATATAATTTTTTACTTTTTATTTTTTTTTTCGATTACTAACCAGATTAGAATGGTCTGCGCTATTATCTGCTGTACGGGCAGAGCACACAAATTTAAAACTAAAAACAAAATTAGCACACAAATAGCACATAATTCAAAGGCATTTTAACCTTGCAGCTACCCCAATCACCTCTAAAATGAGTCACATACAAACATTTTGACAAACGATATAACAAGCACTACCACTTAATATACACTCTTAAATACTTATTATTATGTAGTAAATCACATTAAGCTTACGTATATTTAGAAACGTTTTACTTTAATATGTACAAACAAATTAAAACTTCACGTGTTATATTATTTTCTGTTTGTTACTTGTTTATTTATCTTGGTGTTCTACTCTACTTAAATGACGTTCTGTTACAACAATGAATGTCCCTAAAAGAATAACACAATGTGGCAAACTAGAATGAAAGTTGCGAACTCACTGAGCGTCTTCAATAGTCCCTATCTGCTAGACACTGCGCTTGCCACAACATGTAACCACAACGTCATATCATTGTCCCACCTCATCCGATTCTGCATTGACTTCCACTTCAGTAGGTCTAACCAGTCCGCTTTGCTAATTCTACCATAAGTCCACCTTGTCCTGAGGGTCAAGTACTTAGTGCCACTGAACTGCAGGGTATAATGATAAATGATCTGTCAACTAACAGAGAGCTACGAGACGATCTTTAATTATGCGAGATGTTTGAGGAATTTATTTCACAGAATATTAAAGAAGTGATGAGAAACAATATCTTGAGCTTATTTACGATACAAAAAAGAGAAACAGGGGTAAATTATATTAAACTAATACATAACAGTAGATTATTCATAAAACCATGCTGCGTGGCTGCTAAAAAAGGGTTCCTATTAGAGTAATAACTTTCAAGAGCAATAGACTCATAGTTTTGTAAGCACTAAGCTGCCTATATGTTTGCAATTATAAATTTCACCTCCGTTTCCCTTTATGTGAATTTCAATGATAAATGAGTTCTCCAAATTTGCGGGAATATACTCGTACGTGGCTTCAAGGTTCGAGATAAGTGTGCGAAAGTTGCTGTCAGGGTATTGCAACCACATACATACATACATATGTATATGTATGTTTTAACATTATTTGACAAATTCCTTCCAGACCACTGGTAGTTTCGCTGCTAAGTAGAGCTTTGACATCTTCGACAATTATAAGGATTTGGCCCATTGAACTGCTACAAAAACATCAAGTTGAGCAAAAATACTATGGCAAGGTGAGTAGTCATCGAAGCAGAAGATAAATAGAAGATTCAGGAGAATATCGTACAAATTACCAGTGGGCTGTTGTTAGACTTACTCAAATACGGCGAAGAATAACAGTAACTTTGCTTTGCTTTAAATTGTTTTAACAATTTATTCTTAATAAAATAGCAAACGAATCCGTATTACTGACATTCAGAAAATGTCTTAATATTTCCTTTCAGTTTCAAGTAAAATATTGAAAAAGGGCGAATTTTTACGCTTTTACTGCTTATTAATCAAAGTTTATATAGAGAACTTCATCTTCCTAGCTCAAAACTTGAGGCCTAAAAACTGGTGACATGCAGAACGATATAACTGTTGATGATGATGATAAATATATATGTACTTATGATTGCATACGCATGAGAAAAGCAAGTTTTGCTTTTGACCTCCTCAACTATAACTCCTCCAGATGAGATGAGTCAACGACATGGATTAATTTTATAAGCGGCTAATCTGTGATGGAGTCTCGTCGGGGGAAAGGAACATTTTGTAAATTTTTTTTATTAATTTTTTCAGTTAACAATTATTATATTGAGAAATTAGCCGTAAAACCTGTAAAAGAATGAAATAAGGTACGAGTAAATAGGCAGAGACTTAACCTACAATCAACTTGGTTTTAGCCAACATTGCTTTACATGGATACCTCGGTTGGTAGAGCTCTGGTGGCTAAAACCAAGTCTACCGCATTTTCGGGTACTGACTGTGTACCTATGTTTCTTTCTTTGTGCAACTCTTCAACAAATATTTAATTTTGTCGTCCGATCATAAATATTGTAGTATGCGAGCTACGGCTCGAGTAGATAAAACGATATTCTGTGAAATTTATTTCTTTATTTTCTAGTCTTTAGAACAATTCAAGTTCACATGTACTATTCTTCGCAATTCTTTTCTTACAATGTCTCTTTCCTCTCAAATCACTTTATCTCCTTTCAATTACTTAATTCACAAATACAAACTAATTACTTCTTCTTGTTAAATCTCAACTTCCAATTTATCACAAAATTACAACTTCGCCCATTATCACTTTTCTAATCTCTTCGCCACAGTTTAAAAACTACTGCCCCCTCTCGAAAGCCATCTGTCCTTATATAGCAGAAGTTTCTCATAGCCAGAAACTTTTAGCAAATTCTTCGACCACTGGAACAAGAGAAATTCTGATGTAATAATTCTTGCAGTTATAATTCCCTCTTGTCCGTGATATTATCCGTCTCTTTCGTTGACATGAGTTGTGGAGACTTCATCGCAGGCACGAACCCCGAACGAAAGGACAGTTCGGACCAAAATTCTGCCAGAATGAAAAGACACTTCGGAATTTGTTGCATCATATTTTAGGGAGCGTAGTTATTATTATGCTACACTGCCCCCCTCTTAGACGTGTTCGTCCCGAACAAGTGCATCCTCATTTCGGCCATTGTATCGACTCAGTCGGTCCACATGAACCACTTTCATTTTGGCCCTTGGTCCTCGCTGGATGCGGTAGACAACATCGTTGATGCGGGTTACTATTCTGTAGGGACCTTCCCAGTTCCGCTGCAATTTAGGTGATTTCCCCTTTTGGCGATGGGGATTATACAGCCACACTAGATCTCCTTCCTAGAATCCTGACGTTGTTGCCTTGGCATCATACCTGGTCTTCATGCGGTCGCTCGTTATTTTAATCTGGCTTCTGGTCCTTTGGTGTATGTCCCTAAGCCTTTCCCTAAGGTCCGCCACGTACTCTTCTTCATTTCTGGGCTCATTGGTAGGAGATCCAAATTTCACCTCACTGGGTAAACGAGCTATTCCACCAAATAAGATTTCGAACGCCGTATGTCGAGTAGTGCTATGCACGGCACTTCTATAGGCCATCAAAAACAAGGGAATCTGCCGGTCCCAATCCCGTTGGTAGTCACCTACGACCTTCGAGAGATGTTCGTCAAAAGTCCTATTGAAACGCTCCACCATACCGTCCGACTGTGGATGAAGCGGGGTTGTCCTTGTCTTTTTGATTCCGAGTAGTTGACACATCTCTTGGAAGATTCTTGACTCGAAGTTCCGCCCTTGGTTAGAATGCAATTCCAAGGGCACACCGAATCCGCTCACCCAATTGTAGACGATCTGCTCCGCCACGGTTCTGGCTTCCTGGTTAGCGATCGGAAACGCTTCCGGCCACTTACTGAACTAGTCCATTACTACGAGTATATACCGATTACCATTGTAGGTTTCCGAAAAGGGGCCTGCGATGTCAATGGCGATTCGTTCGAAAGGTGCTCCCACGTTGTATTGGTGCATCTTACCTCGGTTTTGATTCTCCGACCCTTGATCGCTGCACACACGTCGCATTTTCTGCACCAGTCTTCGACATCTTCCTTCGCTTTTAACCAATAAAAACGTTCTCGTACCTTTTCTAGCGTCTTATTCACTCCCAAGTGGCCTCCGGATGCCCCGCCATGCATTTCCTGTAACACCTCCTTGACCCTCGTCCGCGGCACGACAAGCTGCATTACAAATGACTTTCCGTCGGAGGATTCCCATTTTCTTCTCAGAACACCTTCTTGGACATGGAGGGAGTCCCACTGCGCAAAATATGCCTTTAAGGTCGGGCTTCTGTGAAAGATGTTCTGATGATCCGGTTTCTCCATGTTGTCCTTCCAGGCCAGAATCGGCTCGATATCCGGGTCTTCCTTCTGAGCGTTCCGGATCTCATCTACGCTCCAGCCGGCGATAGGTTCGGCTCTCAGTCTTTGGATGGAAACCAGCTCCCATTCTTCCTGACGCGCACAATGTTTACAATCCGTTCTGCATGGTCGCCGGGACAGTGCATCCGCATTAGAGTGGAGTTTTCCTTTACGATGCTGTATTTCGTAGTCGTAGATTTGCAGCCTTTCGATCCATCTTGCGACCTGACCCTCAGGACTCTTGAACTGTAATAGCCATTTTAAGGCTGCATGGTCTGTGCGAAGAACGAACTTCCTCCCATAGAGGTACTTGTGAAAATGCTTCGTAGCCAAGATCAAAGCTAGAAGTTCCCGCCTTGTCACGCAGTAGTTCCTTTCTGGCTTAGAGAGCACCTTGCTGAAGTACGCAACCACCTTCTCTTGGCCATCATGCACCTGGGAGAGTACGGCTCCTACCCCGACATCTGCATCTGCATCCACAATGAACGTTTCCCCGGGAGTGGGGTAAGCTAGTATCGGGGCATCGCATAGCCGTTGTTTAAGTGCCTTGAAGCTCTTCTCGCACTCAATTGACCATTTGAATTGTTTTCCCTTTTCCGTCAACTGGTGCAGGCTCTTTGCGATCCCGGCAAAATCCTTCACGAACCGTCTGTAGTAGGTGGCTAGGCCCAGGAAGCTCCTTAGTTGGTGTTTATCTTTTTCGACTGGCCAGTTTTTCACCGCTTCGAACTTCTCTGGATCGGTTCTCACTCCTTTCGCTGAAATTATGTGCCCCAAGTACTTGACTTCTGCTCTAAACAGGGCCCACTTCTTGGGGTTGAGCTTCAGGTGGGCACTTCGAAGCCTTTGAAACACATCCCTTAGAATGTCTCGGTGTTGCGCAAACATTTTTCCTACGACGATGACATCATCCAAGTACACCAAATAGGTTTTCCATGTTAACCCTTGCAGGACACATTCCATAGCCCATTTCCTGCGGTGAAGGCGGTTTTCTCCCGGTCTTCTGGATGGATCTGTACCTGCCAGTAGCCACTCTTCAAGTCGAGAGTGGAAAACCATCGGGCTATTGATAGTGTGTCTAGCGTGTCATCAATCCGTGGCAGAGGATAGCTATCTTTCTTGGTGACGTAATTGAGCTGCCGATAGTCCACGCAGAACCGCGTGCTGCCATCTTTCTTCTTAACCAGTACAACCGGTGATGCCCACGGACTTTTGAACTTTCAATCAGACCTTTTTTCTCCATTGCCGACACCATCTCTGCAACTTCTGTCTACTTTGCCAATGGAAGGCGCCTAGCAGGCTGACGAATTGGTCTAGTATCAGTGTCTATTCGATGTTGTACCAGGTGTGTTCGGCCGTATTCTCCGTCCTGTGAGGCAAATACATCAGCGTACTCATTGATAAGATTCTCTGCCATAGTTCGCTGCTCCTGATTCAGCTTACTGGACTGGAGAATCGTCTCTCTCGTTTCCGCTGTCCAAGGTGATGGGAGAGGTTTTGGAGCATCACGTTCAGATATTGTTGCGACGGCGGTAATCGGCGTGCATTTTCCAGTCACCTCCCCTCGCCTTAGTTTGACAGTGTGTGGTCTTGCGTTTAAAACTCTCACTGGAACAATGGTGTTCTTTGGTTCGACTAACGTCTTTCCCACGATGTAGTCTTGAGAATTCTTCTCTGGGTCTGGTTCTACTATGTAGGATCGGTGGCTCCCAAGATCACCTTCCAGCTTCGTCCAAATGATTGTCTCTGAAGATGGCGGCAAAACTTCGTCTTTGCTGATGACTGTCCTGAGAGTTACGGCATTCTCGTTTCCGTACACCATCGGAATCTCCACATTTCGATACCTCAGTACTTGCATCCCGATGTCCAAGATTACTTCATTTGTTTTCATGAAGTCTATTCCGATGATGCACTCGTCGCATATGTCTGCCACCAGAAACGCATGGGAGAACGTCAGTCCCGCCAGAGTAATCGTAAGACGAACTTCCCCAAACACCTTCGCCATTTCCCCTGTTGCAGTCTTCAGGCAGTAGCTGTTGGTGTTGTGCAGCCAGGCGCTTCTGACGATATCTCTTCTTACAATGGAGGCAGTGGCGCCTGTGTCGATGGTGGCTACGCACTTCTTCTTGTTGATTAGTGCCTCCACTGTCAGGCTCTTGTTACCCCGTTTGGTTTGCGAAACTTGAATAGTGGACCTGGGGGCCTCGATTCCAGTAACCAACTTCGCTGGGCAGAAGTGCCCCTTACGCATTTCCCGACTGCTGGTTTTGGGAAGTCTGACTGACAGGATGGATGTTATCACCGCCAGATGCTTCCTCTCTGCTTCTCCTACTTCCGCAATGTGGACAATTTCCTCGTCTAGGTGCACTTCTGCACTGCCGTTGTAGGTGTCCGGTTTGGTTGCAATTCCAGCAACGGATTTGACTTCCGCGAGCTCTGTCTTCATCCATGACGGCTGTTCTCTAGCATGAGCATTCCACGACGGACATTTCCCTGACACGGTGTATTCCCTGGTATGCTTGGTCCGCAGCCTTCATTGACAAAGCAAATGCCAATGCCTCGGGGAGCGTTCGCTTTTCAGCCATCCTTACGGCCATTTGCAGTTGTCTGTCCTCTATGGCCTGAATTAAAGCTTCCACCGCCATTTCGTTGATAAGCTCCTCACCGGCTTTAGGGGATTGAAAGATGGGCTAGTCGTTCTATATCCGCTTGCAACTGTTGGAGCGTTTCCCCCCTTTTCTGGACTCGACTACGCAGCTGAACCCTGTACACCTGCTGCATGTGTTCATCCCCAAACCGCATCTCGATAGCCTGAACCAGAGAGTCGTAGTTCTGCTGTTTATCTTTCGGGATGGTCTGCAAGAGCTCCGCAGCTGGACCCCTCAGTGCAAGTGTGAGTGCAATAGACTTCTCTTCATCATCCCAGCGGCCGCTTCGAATTGCCTCTTATAAATTGGCCATGATGTTTGACCATCGAAGATAGGAGGTTGCATCTCCTTTTTCCTCAGTCCGTCAGTGGAATATTCCCGTGCTTTCTGTCTCTTCACGTTGCTGAGCTCCTTAGCAAGATTTTCGACTTGCTTTTCTACTTTTTCAAACTGAGTCTCTATCTTCCCGAACTGAGTTTCATGCTTCTCAAAGTTTTCGTCGAATCTAGTTTCGACTTTTTCGAGTCGCGTCTCGACCTTCTCGATTTTCTCTTCGATCACTTCCAATTTGGATTCCAAGTTCTTGTTTTGCTCATCAAATTTGCTTTCCAGAGCATCTAGAGAATTCTTTTGTTCGTCCAGCTTAAGTTCTAGAGAATTATTTTGTTCGTCCATTGCTTTCTTTTGTTCGTCCATTGCTTTCTTTTGTTCGTCCATCGCTTTCTTTTGTTCGTCCAGCTTAAGTTCTAGAGAATTCCTTTGATCTTCTATTGCTTTCTTTTGTTCGTCCATGACTAACTTAAGTTGCAGGAGCAGACTTGTTATACCCGGGTCGGCTGCTGTACTTGCTGGTTCCTCTTCCACATCAAACTCTACGTCGTGCGGATTTTCACCTTCCTGCGTTCCTGCTTCTTCCAGACGAATCAGTAGTGCATCTTTTGCCCCAGTTGTGTCGAGGTTCCGCTTACTGAGTTCTGCCTTTAGTTGAGTTATAGTTAGTTTTCCCAATTTGCGACCCATTTTGCGCAACTAATTAACTCAACACAGAAATGGTTTTTTTTTTTTTTTTTTGCTTGTGCAATTTCACACCACGGAAATAGTTATTCACAGAATAAGTTTTATCCCGCTTCTGACACCAATGTAGTATGCGAGCTACGGCTCGAGTAGATAAAACGATATTCTGTGAAATTTATTTCTTTATTTTCTAGTCTTTAGAACAATTCAGGTTCACACTATACTATTCTTCGCAATTCTTTTCTTACAATGTCTCTTTCCTCTCAAATCACTTTATCTCCTTTCAATTACTTAATTCACAAATCCAAACTAATTACTTCTTCTTGGTAAATCTCAACTTTCAATTTATCACAAAATTACAACTTCGCCCATTATCACTTTTCTAATCTCTTCGCCACAGTTTAAAAACTACTGCCCCCTCTTGAAAGCCATCTGTCCTTATATAGCAGAAGTTTCTCATAGCCAGAAACTTCTAGCAAATTCTTCGACCACTGGAACAAGAGAAATTCTGATGTAATAATTCTTGCAGTTATAATTCCCTCTTGTCCGTGATATTATCCGCCTCTTTCGTTGACATGAGTTGTGGAGACTTCATCGCAGACACGAACCTCGAATGAAAGGACAGTTCGGACCAAAATTCTGCCAGAATGAAAAGACACTTCGGAATTTGTTGCATCATACTTTTAGGGAGCGTAGTTATTATTATGCTACAATATATACACTTCTGCTGGTCTGCCGTTATTATTCCCCTACGTCATAAACTATCAGAATTAATATAGCCTATGGGTTAGGATATAAAAAGAATGAAAATGAAAAAGAAAGTTCCGGATGAGAAATGACATAATTTTTATTTTTTGTTTGCATATACAAACATAGTTATTATAATTCAATTTTTATTAAAAAAAAACTTTATTTATTAAAACTGGCAGCTATTCCGCCTCTGAAAAAAACTGAACAATATTTTTCTTAAAACTATGGCTTAAATACTATTTTAATGCTTACGGAGAAGATACATCTAACAGCGACGTGTTCCCACAGGTGCTCGCACATTTCACACCGTGTGTGATGGAATGCAGGTCCAGCGATGTCGACGGATCACGTTGCACATGAGACATGTCATGACAGTACAAACGCGCTGTTAGCGAAGTTCATGGCGGACTCATGCGAAGCGATGTTGAGCTACGGGTTTCTTTATGACAACATATTCTGTGTTAACTCATCCACTCTCAAATTCGAGTGTACTCACTCGTGACTTTGTAAAATGACGAACATGGACTTATACCAATCCTTTTTAATCGGTGATTGTCGTTCCAAAATTTCTGCAGGTGATTCTGTAGGTAATTCAGCTGCTGCTTGCATTTCTCTCGCTTCTACTCTTTTGGAGATTGTTAGGTTGTTTTTCTTAATAAAAACAGTATTAGGGATATTACCGCGGTTGCAGTGATGATGATGGTCGACAAACTGTCAGTAGCTATCAGGTGCGTTTTGTTTCTTCCTTCAATTTGGCTTATGTAGCGGTTGTTGTTTTAGTGCAGCTCCTTCATCAATTCGATGGTTAACAGTTGTTCGAAGGCTTTCGACGGTGAGTCTAATTGCACCATGGCCGGAAGAGGACTTGAGGTGGAAATTTCGTTGGAGGCAAATTTTGGTCTATTTACAACGATGACGGCATTATAAAGGGTGTCTCAAAATATATGCTCAAAATCCGCACCAAACAGTTACACGTTGTGGATGCATTTGTTTCTCAACAATCACTCGTGGATATTCTGAACCCCAAATTCTACAATTTTGACGATTAACAAAGCCATCAAGATGAAAATGAGATTCATCGCAGAAGATGATTTTGTTTGAAAACTCAGCATCCACTTGTTGTTGTTCCATAATCCATTCAACGAACTCCCTTCGCTGTGCGTAGTCAGTAGGCTTCAGTTCTCGAGTCAATTGCACTTTGTATGTATGAAGATGCAAATCTTTCTCTACGCTGTAGAGAGCTTCTAGAATTGGATATTTCTTCCTGACTTTCTTGATATTCCTGGACTCTCACAACACTTTCACGAACTGCTTCAATGTTTTGTGTTAAACGACTTGCTGAATTACGGCCAGATTGTCTAAGATAACTAATTGATCCAGTCTCCCATAATTTTTTATTTTTTTTGAAAATGTTCCCGTTATATTGAGCGTGTCGTTGTTGACCAATATTGATCCGTTGAACTGGTTAAGAAGTATTTCTTCGACCGTTGGAATATGTTGATTGCTGATGTCGGTGCAATTCGCTGGTCTGCTTCGCAGTAAGTTTGGTATGCACCCCGTATCGTTCAAGTTTATAACTTCATTATTCTTACAAATAGTTAGTTAGTTAAAAGTTTGACAATTGCCTTTAATTCTGTCAAGTCATTTCCGCATTGGAGTACATTACTAAAACCGATTTTCGTTACTACAGCTTTCCTTTTTGTGGTAGACACACTCACAACATAAATCATAGTTTTACTATTAGAAGGTACAGTGGAAAATTCAAATGACTCTTCCATGTTTTAGGATAAGTTATTTTTTTTTTAAAGAACCTTCACTACATCCTTTCCGTATTTGAAAGTATAAATGAATTTATTATACCAGCTTTCGCGCACTTAAGGCATGTTATATGTTTGTTATCTCTTCTTTAATTACATCTAGTCTATATTTAATGCTGGTAGAACATTCCTTTTTAATTTCAACATTCGTTTTCAAAGTCTTAATTATATTATTAGTGATATAATAAGTAATGTTATTTATTCTTTCTAATGATATGTATGTAGTTTGTTTGGTGGTGGTCCAGGGTGCGGGCTTTCCACTTCCACGCAGTTCCAAGAATGTTTATTGCCCTTTTCTTTTTGCCTATAGGCTTGATGTGGTTGAGTCGGTTAAGGATTTCAGTGATTTCATAGGATAGGTAAGGGTAAATGGGATTGTCTTTACTTACGTTAGTTTGGATTTTGAGCTATATATCATGCAGTATATCTTAGTATGCTACAAGATCGATTATGTGAACCAGTTTAAATGTACCGGTTTGCAGTTTCGATATTCCTATACTTAGAATAACCAGTTTTGAATTGGAATAGTCCAGTATTAAAAATAGCTCATTAGGTTTCTTATTGGAAGTGGAATGAACCGAAAAATTGTTCTCGTAGATAGCACGATCTAACAGCTCTTCAAACGATTTTGGACTCGGTCTTCCACTTGACCATTGACAAAGTTTGAGTACGGAGGAGTCTTATAAATTTCGATTCCCAATTGATATTGGAGTGTACGAGTATTGAAGCAGAGTTGAATGCCTTTTCATTGCCAAAAATAATGACTTCGAGTACACCGGACGCGAATAAAAGTTACCTTAACGGTTCTCTAATGTAATCAATTGCTCTTGATTTCAAGATGCTAGCATGGGCGTACTTAGAAAATTGATTGAAATTTGTATCTGTGGAATAAATGTCGATGTGTAATATATGACCGGGGTGTTCAGGGAAAGGAGTGGCTTGAAGCTCCGGCTTATCCAGATGCCGATCATATTTGTGTTGTTTGCAATTAATACATTGCTTAACTATTGTATGAATTTTAGACTTCATTTTCGGAAAGAAGAATTTTTGTAGTAATTGGATTTTATTCTCTAAACTTTTGCGGTGAGCTCTTTTATGTTCCTATTACCCATATCTTCAGTTGAAAAATGCCATTAATAACGCTTGGGCTCAGATGTCGTTTAAGCTTCTGAAGTAAATCTTCTTCGGAATAATTCTGTCTAGTATTTATGTAACTATGAGAGGTGGGGAAATTAACTTTAAATTGGTATGTGTGGCCGTGGTGTAGTGGTATCATCAACGCTTGTCACGCTCTTGGTTCACGGTTCAAATCCTGATCTCAACAATCATCTATTTATTTCGTCTGAAATAAATAAAAAAAGTCGATCAATTGCGAAAGCTTAGTCAACTCTACTGCGAAGGCATAACACTGGCAGTAGGGTGGTTATATGGCTTAAATGCAACTTGATCGTGATGATGACATCAGGCGGAGGGAAAAAAATACTGTGAATCATGAGCAACGACAAAAAGCAAAACGAACAAGCTCTACAGTTATCTGGACGCCACCCTTGGAGTTTACTGAAACTTAATACCATCTAAGTTTCAAACCCACTACACCAATCTTTCTTTGTCTCTCTCTCTCAATTTCTTCAAACGCCCGTGCCCTGAAATAATTTAATGGTATTCATATCCCATTTGGCGCGCGCAAATTATAAAAAAAAAAAAATCTTGGTTTCCAGTAAAAAGCATCAATTGGTTCTTAAAGACGTTTATCAGGTTTTCTGCAGTTTCGATTAATTCGTGAGACGAACTTTCGCGTTCACTTGAGAGACCCGTGGAGCCCGAAAAAGAGCATAATAATCTTAATATATGAAAATGAATTGGTATTGGTTCGTACGCGCATAACGCAGCTGAACATCATCCGATTAGCATGGTGAATTTTTTTTTTTTTTGTATTCATATTGAACCAGGTAAACACACTGTGGAGCCAAAAATTGGAATTTTCTACCGGAAAGGTAGGAAAATCGTGAAAACCCGAAATTTCATACTTTCAGGTGTGGATGGTGGCAATATCTGAAAATTCAATTGTGTGTGGGAAGGAGAAAATATTGATTCTAAGGAATGACAAACACGGAATTGACAATCGGTTAATTTTGTCCCTCACGAAAATGGGATCGCCATCAGTTGGCGTTATGCTCTCAAACTCATGCTTGACAGCTGAGTAGTATATTCGACTTTCCACATTGACGATTGATTGATACGAAGCGATTAGGCCTCGATAAAGTGCGCAAATTATTGCTGTTTTTTCGCTTTTAAATCGACGAAAGTATTTTGTTCTGTGATCAGCGAAGAGAGTAAAGGTATTTACTCAGTGACCAAGTGAAATTCAATTGAAATGATTGACGGTTGTGACATTTTTCATTCAGGACTTTTCTGTGTTAGTGTAATAATGCCGCCGATTAGACGATCAAAGCTCGACGGGTGGCTAATCTACATGCGAATGAAACGAATGAACAGCGTGCACATCACAACGAACAAGCCCGTTTACGAATGGGCAACATGCGTGGCGCGTTTTCGCAAGAAGAAAGATTTGATCGTCTGGAAGAAAATCGTGTAGTGAGAGCCACCCGTCGTGCAAATGATGATGACGTTCAACGTTACCTCAATCGACGTGAAGAGCGAAGGACACTTGCGCCACCTTTCAATTTAAATCGAGATGCATTTCGCTATGATTCTACACTCGCATACAATGATCTCCGTGCGTTAATATTGGGCCATTGAATGTCGTCTGTCAGCATTGTAATGCATTGAAGTTGTCAACGGAAATGCCTGGGTTGTGCGGTGCAGGGGGAAAAGTCAAACTACCCGTTTTGGTACCGCCACCGCAGATATTGCCGTCGCTTCTGTATGAAGATACACCACAACCACGCCATTTCCTTGAACACACGCAACATGTCATTTGGAGCCACTGTTATACAAGAACGCGGTTTCAATCCCACCTTTAAGGTAATGTCGTCAGACAAACTTTCCCTTATGTCGCATTTGGATAAATTGTCTCATTCCGCTTCCACTATTCAGATCCAGTGACAAAACCACCATCGTGCAGGAGCTCTGTTGCCGTAATCCAATAATTAATTCAGATTTATTTTCTTAGAAATCTAAATGATGAGTTCAATCAGTGTTGTGCGATTTTTCGTGCGATAAAACGTGATATCATTGAACAACTGCAACAACTCCTACACGAACGCAAGGCGTTCGTTAAAGTGTTCAAAACTGCATTGGAAGCGATGCCTTCTGATGATTACAAGATCATCATCAGCGCAGACAAAAGACCAGCTGGTGCCCATGCACGACTATTCAATACACCCTCAACTGACGAACTTGCAGTGGTGATTGTTGGCAAAAATGAGGAATAATGCGACATAGTCCTCAAGCGATGATGGCTACCATTTTCAAATTAATATTGTAATATGCGAGCTACGGCTTGAGTAGATAAAACGCTAATCTGTGAGATTATTTCTTTATTTTATAGTCTATAGAACAATTCAAGTTCACACTATACTGTTCTTCGCCAATTCTTTCCTTACAAGATCTCTTTCTTTTCTAATCACTTTATCTCATTTCAATAACTTAATTCACAAATAGAAACTAATTACTTCTTCTTCTTAACTCTCAACTTTCAATTTATCACAAAATTACAACTTCGGCTATTATCACTTTTCCAATCTCTTCGTGCGGTTTGAAACTCAACTGCTTTGCCTCGATCTCCATCTGTCCTTATATAGTCGCATTTCTGATAGCCAGAAACTTCTAGCAAATTCTTCGGCCACTGGAACAAGAAAATTCTGTTGTAATAATTTCAAGATGACAGCTGCACCCAATAATCTCTTGCGGTTATAATTTTCTTCCGGATTATAATTCTCTCTTAATTCCGCGACGTCGTCTTAGACATAATTCTTCTCTTACTGTGGACACGAACCTCGAATGAAAAGACACTTCGGAATGTGTTGCCTAGTCGTTGGAGCGTAGTTATTATGCTACATTATGTTACACTGCCAACCTCTTAGACTTGTTCGTCCCGAACAAGTGCGTCCTCACTTCGGCCATTGTATCGACTCAGTCGGTCCACACGAACCACTTTCATTTTGGCCCTTAGTCCTTGCTGGATGCGGTAGACAACATCGTTGATGCGGGTTACTATTCTGTAGGGACCTTCCCAGTTCCGCTGCAATTTAGGTGATTTCCCCTTTTGGCGATGGGGATTATACAGCCACACTAGATCTCCTTCCTGGAATCCTGACGTTGTTGCCTTGGCATCATACCTGGTCTTCATGCGGTCGCTCGCTATTTTAATCTAGCTTCTGGTCCTTTGGTGTATGTCCCTAAGCCTTTCCCTAAGGTCCGCCACGTACTCTTCTTCATTTCTGGGCTCATTGGTAGGAGATCCAAATTTCACCTCACTGGGTAAACGAGCTATTCCACCAAATAAGATTTCGAACGCCGTATGTCGAGTAGTGCTATGCACGGCACTTCTATAGGCCATCAAAAACAAGGGAATCTGCCGGTCCCAATCCCGTTGGTAGTCACCTACGACCTTCGAGAGATGTTCGTCAAAAGTCCTATTGAAACGCTCCACCATACCGTCCGACTGTGGATGAAGCGGGGTTGTCCTTGTCTTTTTGATTCCGAGTAGTTGACACATCTCTTGGAAGATTCTTGACTCGAAGTTCCGCCCTTGGTTAGAATGCAATTCCAAGGGCACACCGAATCCGCTCACCCAATTGTAGACGATCTGCTCCGCCACGGTTCTGGCTTCCTGGTTAGCGATCGGAAACGCTTCCGGCCACTTACTGAACTAGTCCATTACTACGAGTATATACCGATTACCATTGTAGGTTTCCGAAAAGGGGCCTGCGATGTCAATGGCGATTCGTTCGAAAGGTGCTCCCACGTTGTATTGGTGCATCTTATTGTATTGGTTTTGATTCTCCGACCCTTGCTAGCTGCACACACGTCGCATTTTCTGCACCAGTCTTCGACATCTTCCTTCGCTTTTAACCAATAAAAACGTTCTCGTACCTTTTCTAGCGTCTTATTCACTCCCAAGTGGCCTCCGGATGCCCCGCCCTGCATTTCCTGTTACACCTCCTTGACCCTCGTCCGCGGCACGACAAGCTGCATTACAAATGACTTTCCGTCGGAGGATTCCCATTTTCTTCTCAGAACACCTTCTTGGACATGGAGGGAGTCCCACTGCGCAAAATATGCCTTTAAGGTCGGGCTTCTGTGAGAGATGTTCTGATGATCCGGTTTCTCCATGTTGTCCTTCCAGGCCAGAATCGGCTCGATATCCGGGTCTTCCTTCTGAGCGTTCCGGATCTCATCTACGCTCCAGCCGGCGATAGGTTCGGCTCTCAGTCTTTGGATGGAAACCAGCTCCCGTTCTTCCTGACGCGCACAATGTTTACAATCCGTTCTGCATGGTCGCCGGGACAGTGCATCCGCATTAGAGTGGAGTTTTCCTTTACGATGCTGTATTTCGTAGTCGTAGATTTGCTGCCTTTCGATCCATCTTGCGACCTGACCCTCAGGACTCTTGAACTGTAATAGCCATTTTAAGGCTGCATGGTCTGTGCGAAGAACGAACTTCCTCCCATAGAGGTACTTGTGAAAATGCTTCGTAGCCAAGATCAAAGCTAGAAGTTCCCGCCTTGTCACGCAGTAGTTCCTTTCTGGCTTAGAGAGCACCTTGCTGAAGTACGCAATCACCTTTTCTTGGCCATCGTGCACTTGGGAGAGTACGGCACCTACCCCGACATTACTAGCATCTGCATCCACAATGCACGTTTCCCCGAGAGTGGAGTAAGCTAGTATCGGGGCATCGCATAGCCGTTGTGTAAGTGCCTTGAAGCTCTTCTGGCACTCAATTGACCATTTGAAATGTTTTCCCTTTTCCGTCAACTGGTGCAGGCTCTTTGCGATCCCGGCAAAATCCTTCACGAACCGTCTGTAGTAGGTGGCTAGGCCCAGGAAGCTCCTTAGTTGGTGTTTATCTTTTTCGACTGGCCAGTTTTTCACCGCTTCGAACTTCTCTGGATCGGTTCTCACTCCTTTCGCTGAAATTATGCGCCCCAAGTACTTGACTTCTGCTCTAAACAGGGCCCACTTCTTGGGGTTGAGCTTCAGGTGGGCACTTCGAAGCCTTTGAAACACATCCCTTAGAATGTCTCGGTGTTGCGCAAACATTTTTCCTACGACGATGACATCATCCAAGTACACCAAATAGGTTTTCCATGTTAACCCTTGCAGGACACATTCCATAGCCCATTTCCTGCGGTGAAGGCGGTTTTCTCCCGGTCTTCTGGATGGATCTGTACCTGCCAGTAGCCACTCTTCAAGTCGAGAGTGGAAAACCATCGGGCTATTGATAGTGTGTCTAGCGTGTCATCAATCCGTGGCAGAGGATAGCTATCTTTCTTGGTGACGTAATTGAGCTGCCGATAGTCCACGCAGAACCGCGTGCTGCCATCTTTCTTCTTAACCAGTACAACCGGTGATGCCTACGGGCTTTTGGAACTTTCAATCAGACCTTCTTTCTCCATTGCCGACACCATCTCTGCAAATTCTGTCTACTTTGCCAATGGAAGGCGCCTAGCAGGCTGACGAATTGGTCTAGTATCAGTGTCTATTCGATGTTGTACCAGGTATGTTCGGCCGTATTCTCCGTCCTGTGAAGCAAATACATCAGCGTACTCATTGATAAGATTCTCTGCCATAGTTCGCTGCTCCTGATTCAGCTCACTGGACTGGAGAATTTTCTCTCTCGTTTCCGCTGTCCAAGGTGATGGGAGAAGTTTTGGAGCATGACGTTTAGATATTGTTGCGACGGCGGTAATCGGCGTGCATTTTCCAGTCACCTCCCCTCGCCTTATTTTGACAGTGTGTGGCCCCGCGTTCAAAACTCTCACTGGAACCATGGTGTTCTTTGGTTCGACTAACGTCTTTCCCACGATGTAGTTTTGAGAATGCTTCTTTGGGTCTGGTTCTACTATATAGAATCGGTGGCTCCCAAGATCACTTTCCAGCTTCGTCCAAATGATTGTCTCTGAAGACGGCGGCAAAACTTCGTCTTTGCTGATGACTGTCCTGAGAGTTACGGCATTCTCGTTTCCGTACACCATCGGAATCTCCACATTTCGATACCTCAGTACTTGCATCCCGATGTCCAAGATTACTTCATTTGCTTTCATGAAGTCTATTCCGATGATGCATTCGTCGCATATATCTGCCACCAGAAACGCATGGAAGTACGTCAGTCCCGCCAGAGTAATCGTAAGACGAACTTCTCCAAACACCTTCGCCATTTCCCCTGTTGTAGTCTTCAGGCAGTAGCTGTTGGTGTTGTGCAGCCAGGAGCTTCTGACGATATCTCTTCTTACAATGGAGGCGGTGGCACCCGTGTCGATGGTGGCTACGCACTTCTTCTTGTTGATTAGTGCCTCCACTGTCAGGCACTTGTTACCCCGTTTGGTTTGCGAAACTTGAATGGTGGTCCTGGGGGCCTCGATTCCAGTAACTAACTTCTGCCCTGCGAAGATGGTCCTTACGCATTTCCCGACTGCTTCTCCTACTTCCGCAATGTGGACAATTTAATCGTCTAGGTGCACTTCTGCACTGCCGTTGTAGGTGTCCGATTTGGTTGCAATTCCAGCAACGGATTTGACTTCTGCGAGCTTCGTCTTCATCCATGACGGCTGTTCTCTGGCATGAGCATTCTACGACGGACATTTCCCTGACACGGTGTATTCCCTGGTATGCTTGGTCCGCAGTCTTCATTGACAAAGCGAATGCCAATGCCTCGGGGAGTGTTCGCTTTTCAGCCATCCTTACAGCCATTTGCAGTTGTCTGTCCGCTATGGCCTGTATAAAAGCTTCCACCGCCATTCCGTTGATAAGCTCCTCACCGGCTTTAGGGTATGAAAGATGGGCTAGTCGCTCTATATCCACTTGCAACTGTTGGAGCGTTTCCCCCCTTTTCTGGACTCGACTACGCAGCTGAACCCTGTACACCTGCTGCATGTATTCATCCCCAAACCGCATCTCGATAGCCTGAACCAGAGAGTCGTACTTCTGCTGTTTATCTTCCGGGATGGTCTGCAAGAGCTCCGCAGCTGGACCCCTCAGTGCAAGCGTGAGTGCAATAGACTTCTATTCATTGTCCCAGCTATTGGTAATTGCAGCGCTTCGAATTGCCTCTTATAAATTGACCATGATGTTTGACCATCGAAGATAGGAGACTGCATCTCCTTTCTTCTCAGACCGTCAGTGGAATATTCCCGTGCTTTCTGTCTCTTCACGTTGCTGAGTTCCTTAGCAAGATTTTCGACTTGCTTTCCTAATCTCTCGAATTACGTATCCACTTTTTCAAAATGAGTCTCTATCTTCCCGAATTGAGTTTCATGTTTCTTAAAGTTTTCATCGAATCTAGTTTCGACTTTTTCGAGTTGCGTCTCGACCTTCTCGATTTTCTCTTCGATCGCTTCGAATATGGATTCCAAGTTCTTGTTTTGCTCATCAAGTTTGCTTTCCAGAGCATCTAGAGAATTCTTTTGTTCGTCCATTGCTTTCTTTTGTTCGTCCATCTTAAGTTCTAGAGAATTCTTTTCTTCGTCCAGCTTAAGTTCTAGAGAATTCTTTTGTTCGTCCATTGCTTTCTTTTGTTCGTCCATTGCTTTCTTTTGTTCGTCCAGCTTAAGTTCTAGAGAGTGCTTTTGGTGGTCCATTGCTTTCTTTTGGTCATCGAGCTTAAGTTCCAGAGACTTCTTTTGGTCTTCAATTGTTTTCCTCTGTTCGTCCATGACTGACTTAAGTTGCAGGAGCAGACTTGTTATACCCGGGTCGGCTACTGTACTTGTTGGTTCCTCTTCCACGTCAAACTCTACGTTATGCGGATTTACTCCTTCCTGCTTTATTGCTTCTTGCTTCTTCCGCTTACTGAGTTCTGCCTTTAGTTGAATTATAGTTAGTTTTCCCAATTGCGACCCATTTTGCGCAACTACTTAACTCATCACAGAAATCGTTTTTTTTGTTTTTTTGTTTTGTTGTGCAATTTCACATCACGGAAATAGTTGTTCACAGAATAAGTTTTATCCCACTTCTGACACCAATGTAATAAGCGAGCTACGGCTCGAGTAGATAAAACGCTATTCTGTGAGATTATTTCTTTATTTTCTAGTCTATAGAACAACTCAAGTTCACACTATACTATTCTTCGCCAATTCTTTCCTTACAAGGTCTCTTTCTTCTCTAATCACTTTATCTCATTTCAATTACTTAATTCACAAATCCAAACTAATTACTTCTTCTTCTTAACTCTCAACTTTCAATTTATCAAAAAAATACAACTTCGGCTATTATCACTTTTCCAATCTCTTCGTGCGGTTTGAAACCCAACTGCCTTGCCTCGATTGCCATCTGTCCTTATATAGTCGCATTTCTGATAGCCAGAAACTTCTGGCAAATTCTTCGACCACTGGAACAAGAAAATTCTGATGTAATAATTCCAAGATGACAGCTGCAGCCAATAATCTCTTGCGGTTATAATTTTCTTGCGGTTATAATTCTCTCTTAATTCCGCGACGTCGTCTTAGACATAATTCGTCTCTTACTGTGGGCACGAACCTCGAATGAAAAGACACTTCGGAATGTGTTGCCTAGTCGTTGGAGCGTAGTTATTATGCTGCATTATGTTACAGTATGATAATCTCATTCACAGGTTAGTTGCTGAGTTTTCTGAAATACCTTTATAACCAACTAACAATAAGAATATCTTTCAATCCATGAAACAATTAAAAAGCTCAGCAGCATGAACTTTTATGCATATCGCTTGATGATTCGTCAGGATGTCGACAATCATCTGTTAAGGCAACGCCAATAGTTTCAACAGTATTGCGTCGACATGTACGTCAAGATAGAAACAGAACGCCTTAATTTCAATCAATTCAATCAAAGTAAATTGCGTTCGGAAGAGTACATCCACTTGAGAGATGCCATCAATTTGGATGGAGATGCAGCAGCAGCAAACATCGGCCGGTTGACAATTCTCCCAGCGACATATGTTGGAAGCCCAAGGCATACGGTGCCATTACGGACGCCCCGACTTATTCATCACGTTCACCTGCAATCTGACATGGCCAGAAATTACGCAGCTCTTACTTCCCGGGCAAATTTTGAGCGACCGCCACGACATCACCGCACGAGTTTTCAATCAAAACCTCAAAACAATCATGGACTTCATCGTTAAGCACAATGTTTTTGGACAACCCCGTTGCTGGATGTACTCGGTCGAATGGCAGAGCAAGGATTGCCGCATGCCCACATTCTGTTTTGGTTGATTGAGAAAATCCGACCGGAGCAAGTCGATTCAATCATTAGCGCCGAAATACCGGATCAAGAAGCCGACCAGGATTTGTATGAAGTCGTAACTATGCAGATGAAAGGTGTCTTGGTGGAAAACACTTGGATTGTTCCACATTGCCCTCTTCTCTCCAAAGTATTCAAAACGCACATCAATGATGAATACTGCAAATCGATGAAGTCCATCAAATACTTTTGCAAGTACGTCAGCAAAGGAAGCGAAATGGCGGTTTTTGGCATTGAGCGTCCAGTTAAGAATGACGAAGTGTCGTTGTATCGATTGGGCTGTTATGTGAGTTGCAATGATGCGATTTGGAGAAACTTTTCCTTTAAGATACACTAACGTCATCCGACTGTTCTACATTTGGCGGTTCACATAGAGAATGGTCAATGCGTATATTTCACAGCAGAAAATGCAGCTCAGCGAGCCGAAAGGGCACCAGCAACAACGTTAACGACCTTCTTCTCCACCTGCTCAAGCGACTCGTTCGCCAGAACGCTGCTCTACTCGGAAATGCCTCTCCATTACACTTGGAATGCGTAGTCTAAAAAATTCCAACGCCGAAAACAAGGGCAAGCTGTTGCCTCATACACGGATGTGTATTCAACTGATGCGCTTGGTCGCATCTATACTGTTCATCCGAAAAATGACGACTGCTTCTATTTGCGATTGCTTTTAGTCAATGTACGTGGTCTAACTTCATTCGAGAACCTGCGAACTGTTGATGGTGTGCCATATTTCGAGAAGCCTGTCAGCGGATGAATTTGCTTGCCAACGACAATCATTGGGACGCAACACTCGCCGATGTTACGGTTTCTGCTCCTGCACTCAAATTCGTACATTGTTCGCCATCATCATCTCGACATGCTTTCCATCGAACGCACTCAATTTGTGGGATAAATACAAGAACGACTTGGCTGATGATATTTTGCATCGAGTTCGAAGAATGACATCGAATCCCGAACTTCAAATGAATGATGAGATCCGCAACGAGGCACTGATATTGATCGAAGACATGTGCCTGCTCATGTGCGGCAGTCTGTTGAGTAAATTGGGAATGCCAGCACCCAATCGCTCGATGCACGATGCATTTAATCGAGAATTGCAGCACGAGCGAGATTTTGATCGAAACGATTTGACAGAAACAGTTCGCACAAATTTCCCAATGCTGAATCCCCAGCAAAATAACGTCTACGACACATTGATGAAGGCGACGGAAACGGCGGCATATTCTTCCACGATGCGCCTGGTGGAACTGGCAAAACGTTCCTCATTTCGTTGATTTTGGCTTCAATTCGGTCAAGATCTGACATAGAGCTTGCGGTCGCCTCTAATGGAATAGTAGCCAATTTGTTGGAAGGCGGTCGGACGGCTCATTCAGCGTTAAAATTGTCATTGAATCTTCACATTAATGACGAACCAACATGCAACATTTCAAGAAACTCTGCGGTGGAACGGGTGTTGAAAACTTTCAGAAATTATCATCTGGGATGGATGCACAAGGGCACACAATCGAGCATTGGAGGCGCTTGATCGAAGAATGAAAGATTTGCGGAACAATGCGAGACGCTGTGGAGGTGATTTCCGTCAAACTTTACCGGTCATACCGCGATCAACGCCTGCAGATGCAATTCTTCCCTGGAATTATCCTATTTCTGGCCATATGTAAATAAGCTGCAGTTGACGACGAACATGCGAGTTACGTTGCAGGACGATCCATCAGCCGATGATTTCTCAAATCAACTGTTGGCAATTGGATTTTTGGGAATTCTCATCATCGAAGGAAGAACTCATGAGCAAAGTGTTCCCGAACATCGGGATTTGAATCGATGATTTGAATTTTATTATTCAAAATCAAATCGCAACGACACTGCATTCGTTCAAATCGGTTGATCGGCTCTGTCATCATAATGCTGCGCAATCTGAACCAACCGAAACTGTGCAATGGAACTAGGTTGATGGTGAAGAAACTCATGAATAACGTCATTCTCATTCCAAGAATTCCGATGATATCAACCGACTTGCCCTTCGAGTTTAAATGCATTCAGTTTCCCGTTCGACTTGCATTCGCCAAGACAATCAACAAATCGCAAGGCAAGTCGTTGCAAGTATGTGGCCTTAATTTCGAAATTCCTTGCTTTTTGCACGGACAATTGTACGTGGCATGTTCACGTGTCGGAGAGTCGTCTGCATTGTTTGTTAACAAAGTTAAGTGAACAGGTTTTTAGCCCCCCTTAAAGGGTATGTCAGGGACTCTACGAGCTTCGCGTAGTCCTTTACAAAACGATGATAATACCCCGACAGACCAGGAAATGATCGGAGTTCTTTAAGAGTATTTGGGATGGGCAAATTTGTGATAGCCTCTACGTTTACGGGGTTTGTACTTATGCCTTCGGAGGATATCACAAAACCTAGGAATTCAAACTGCTCTTTGAAGAAATCGCACTTCTCCAACTATAATTTCTTGTTGGCTACGTTAAGAATTTTAAAGATTTCTTCAATGTGCTTGATATGATCCTCTTGGTTTTTGCTGAAGATGTTAATGTCATCTATATGTACGTAGCAGATTTTTCCAATAACATAACGCAATATATCATCAAGAGGTTGATGGAAAATAGAAGGATCATTTTTTTGCCCAAATGGGAGGCTTGTAAATTCTTATTTTCTGTTACTGATGCAAAATGCAGTTTTACCGATATCGGATTCCTTCAACGGAATCTGATGAAACCCAATTTTTGGTCGAACACGGTAAAGTACTTGTTTTTCCCTATTGCGAAAGCACTTCGTTGCTTTCGGGGATTGAGTGGCGATCGGCAACGGTGACAGAATTCAATTTCTTATAGTCAATCACAATCCTATATTACTTGTTCCCTTCAGAATCGGGTTTTTTGGGAACTACCCATACCGGTGAATATTAGGACGACCGTGAAGGTCTAATTATTCCGTAGTCGATTGAGCTTTGAATTTGTTTATCTTCCTCGTCCTTGAGAGATGCAGGGAATGGATAGTATCGGGTATATACGGAAGTATCCTAGTTAGTACGGATTTTACCTACTACAGAGTTTTCCAATAAGGACAAAACAATTTTGTATTTAAACAAAGCACAGAATAATTGAGATATGGGACTCAAATTTATTCCAGGTGCAGAACACATGTTAGGTTTAAGTAGGGAATTCGACCTCATTCATATAACCAACGCGAGCACGTTTGCAGCGATCGATTCTTTAAAGCCAATTATCAACCACTCTTCCCCACATACCGGCCAGAACTTTGGCAATTTCGTTTTCGATGTTGTTCCCAAGCTCCTCTAACATTGTTGGCTTGTTGGCATAAACCAGCGCCTTAACATAACCCCATAAAAATAAATCCATCGGCGTTAAATCGCATGCGGGAGCTGGCCATGGGAGACCATTTCTCGAGATTACACGATTACCGAACTTTTCCTTTCTACTGTGTGGCATGTAGCACCATCTTGTTGGAACTACATATCACTGATGTCAAGTCCATCCAATTTTGGCCAAAAATAATCTTCCAACATGGCATGATAGCGAACTCCATTGATCGTAACATGGTGATCATTTTCATTGAAGAAAAAATACGGTCCAATCGCACCTAAGGCATGAAATCCATACCACACGGCCACTTTTTGTGAATGCAATGGAGTCTCTTGAAGCACATGTGGGTTTGCTGCTGTCCAAATGAACTGCCATTAAGCCAAAAATGAGCTGCATCGCTGAACATTTATCCACTATAGTACCCACAGCCTGCCTGGTGGGACGATTATTATGACCGAAAATTGGAGTAAGCGCTCCTTAAGTTGCGACGACCGAATCAGAATTTCGGTAGAAATTTTTAATAATTTCCAAACTTTGCTCGTTCATGAACTTCACCATGATAAGAAAGTGAACCCTGACTGCCGTTTTGACATTGACAGATCATACAAAAAGGTTAAGGGTGCGTTTGCATTAAAATACAAAATTCGTATGTCCCTATTGAAAAACCCTTTACTTTTATAGTATAAGTCAGCTTCTCGTCTGGCTCCGAAAATGATGTGGGAAATCAGTTTACGAGTGAAAAATAGCGTCTCTTTGGAGGGTACCATAGGACCATGTTTGAGATTTATTGAATTTATTGATTAGGATGCTTGTTGCTTTATACTGATTTTCTTACATCTTCCAATTTGCATATAATTTTGTTTAGTGTAGATAACGGCCGACAGCTCTTTTAGACTATAGTTACCCAATATTGCATTGAAGGACTTCAGCGATGGCAAAAGGAAAAATTCAATTATGTGGCTGTTTAAACCAAAGAGGCTCGTTTCAACCTGGTGACTGACCTATATATGTGCATAAAAACATTTGTCGTTTGGTTTTGGCTTGTCCACTGATTGGGATTGTATGTGGTTTCTGTTCAATCCAGTGTCTATTGAAATTTTAATAATCTCTCCACTCTTCGAAGTAAGGTAATGAAGAAGTAGCTAATCTAAAAAATGGATGTCTGTGAAATCCGTGATTTCATCAACATTAGTGTCGGCAACATAGTCAGATTCTTCCAATGGCTGCATGTAATCGGCGAGGGTTTGATCATAATTACAATCTTCGGACTGTAAAACTTCATCATATCCACTATTGATGTGGAAATTTGTTTGTGGCTTGGTGGAGTTAAACAGAGATTGTTTTAACGCAAATTGTTGGAGTTTTGGTGTTGGTTATCGCTGTGAAAATTGGTTGAGTCCCAGCTTGAGCAATTTGACCTAAGGGCTCTGCCTTAAATTGTTGATTTGAAGAAAGAGATTGTAATTGTAATTGTAATTGGTTTATTTAATGTAACTTAGATCTAGTACAATATTTTTTTCTTATCTGCGAAGCCACATAGGAAGATATTTCTCAAACTCAGTTTATTTTATTCTATTGCAATAAAGAGTAATCAACCTGATTCCAGTGGCGGTGTAAGCAGATAGTAAACCGTACCCAAGGATACTAGGCTGAGGGTCAAATCAGTCGCTAAGGAGCTCCTTCAGGTGCTCTGGCAAGGACCTGTCGTAAGTTGCCTTATCGCAGCAGAACCGGCTATATTGCGATGGACAGTTTCCATACCGGCTTACTCGTGGGAACATGTATAAAAGTATCCAAACAAAAACCAATACTAAAAGTAAAATAAATGAGACCGGTTCTCCTTTGAAACCGGACGGTAGCACGGCGATCAAGCTGTTTACCGGTAATACCAACATTAATACACAAAGTATTCACAGTTCTTCACAGACCTCCGTGGAATATACACGTGTTTCGACTTCTAATAAGTGCACAGTAAATTATTTAAGTAGTGAAAAAGACTTGTATTAGGAGGCGCCAGCTTGGCCTAGAGGTAGTGTCAGTGGACCGTGAATCGGTGGTCGCGGGTTCATTTCCCGGACAAGATCCAAATTTTTTTTTTTTTTTTTACACATAATATTATATATAATAATAATAAAATCAAAGTGTAACAACACGTGATGGTAGATAATGGGAAGTCCGTTCTCCCAATAGGGGAAGTGGCGGACCGACAAGCATCAGCCGATGTGGCAGTTGCGTCAGGCCCCCCAGCAACGCTGCCCACAGTAGGTACACGAAAGAAGAGGAGGAAGATAAAACCAACTCCCTCGGTAAAGAGTCCCTCCATATCAGCTTCAACTGAAAAGCTGCCGGTTGGAGTGAAGGAAGGGGCTCGTGAGACAGCAACAGAAGCAGCAGTAAAGAAACGTCTGAGGTCAGATGACTGTGAATTTCCATACGTCTCCAACGGTGGAGAAGGTCGCTACACGGGGGAGAGCATTAAACAGCTGCAGCAAAAAGTGCTCTCCATCAAAGCCAACAAATAGCACGAAGGAAGAAGGAATGCCAATTAGAAGTGCAGCTCTCACAGCAAGTGCAACAACAACAACCACAACCTCAACCACAAGAAGAACAACAACAAAAAAAGCAGCCAAAGCAGGTACCACAAAAGTAGTTGCAACAACAGCTGAAGAAGAAGCTGAATCAAAATCAGCTAGTACAACAACAGCAGCCGAAGATGCTGAAACAACAACAGAAAGAGCAGCCAAAGCAGCAACAGCAACAACAGCAGAAACAGCAGCAACAACAACAACAACAGCAGCAGAAGGCACCGAAGACAAAGGTGCCTCCTATAAATACGTACAAAATAGAACTTGAAGAGACAATCGAGCTACATATGTAAGTCAGCCGTAGGCAATAATTTTTATATTAAAAGACTTAATAACGATGCTATACACTGCAGTATAGTGGAACAGTATAAAACAATAAAAAAATCTATTGAGGGACTCCACGACGGAGTTCTTCTCCTTCACCCCGAATGGGGAAAAGCTGCAAACAATGCTGCTGAGGGGGATGGATCCATCTACTGATCCGGAGACGCTCCTTGCGCTACTTAAAGAGAAAGAGTGCGATGATCTCAACTTCGTAGGTGTCAAGCCATTCACTACAGCTAGGGCTAAAAGGGAGAAGCGGAAACTGCCGTTCTTCCTTGTTCAACTCTCAGCCCACAGCAAACTGGATGGTCTAAGGAGTATTAAAGTCCTAGATTACCAGGTTGTCGCATGGGAAAAATTAAGAAGGAGCGAAAACATTTTGCAATGTGTTCGCTGCCAAAGGTCCGAGCACGCCTCATCGAACTGCGAAATGCAGAATCGATGTGTCAAGTGTGGAAAGAACCACGAAGCAGAGGAATGCACTTTGGGTAAGGATGGAGTGGCAGATAAGAGCCAGCTCTCCTGTGCTTTATGCAGGAACTCCGGACACACCGCAAATTATCGGGGTTGTCCTAAGTTCCAGTATATTAAGAAAGTAAATCTGGTTCGTCAGGAGAAGGTCGTAGTGAAACGTCCACCTGCTCCAATTCAAACACAAACCGTGACTCCACAAGTGACCTACGCCCAAATGGCGGCAGGCCGGGTAAATGCTAAACAGAAAAAACCGAAGGTTGCTTCTCAGGCGCCAACGCCTAGACCACCGGAGGCTCAAACTGACTTGCTGGCCATCTTGCTCTCTGTCCAAGGGCAGATGGAGCAGCTTCAACGTCAGGTAAAGGAACAGGCGAAGCGGGTGGACCAGCACTTCTGCCGGACCTAACGCACCTCCAGTCGTAATGGGTACAAACATGGAGGAGCAATCCTGGAAGATCCTTGCGGTGAATGTGAATTCACTGATTAGGATCGAGCGAAGAGCCGTATTGTTTAAGTTGCTAGAAGACCAAACCCCTGATGTGTTTGTGGTTAGCGAAACAAAGCTATCCCAGAAGCACAAATTGGTTCACAGTAATTATAATATTGTCAGAAGAGATCGACCCAACTCCACACAAGGAGAGGTGTTGCGATCTTCATACACAAACAACTGCAATTTAAGGTAGTGTACAGCGGTGAAATGCGAAGATTCCAGGTGCTGGAAGCGTGTATTGTATGCATTCCTCTCCACAGTGGAAAGAAGATGTACATGATAGCACTCTATGCACCTGAAGCTACTCAATCTACTTTATTTATTTCAGAGCTCGAGACTCTTTTTCGATGCCTAAGGCTGGAGTCGGAGGAGAATTATTTATTCATGGCCGGAGATCTAAACGCCAAACATAGAGATTGGGGAAACAACACCTGGATAACATCTGGATCTTATGCTGTTCGACGTACGGTTACAACTGAACGAGATGAACCGCCAAACTTTAAACTGTCTGCACACATTTGTGTATGACAGTGACTCAGTGTAGTAATAACGATTCCCAACGAAATTGCGGAGTTGGAGGAGTTTGTCCAAACGTACTCCTACAATTATAGTAGGGTGCGTTGGACTTGCTTCTCCAGAACTTTGACAGGAGCACTCTCCTCGAACTCGCTCTACCCACCGTCCAAATGGCTGGACGAGGCAATTAAACGGACTATGGACAGTACGATACCTCGGTGTCAACATACTGACAACGCATTCATATTCCGCAATGCAACAATTGACGCACTACATCAACACAAAAGTAGACTGCTGTCGAGACTAAAAACTTTGTGCCGACAGTTTACTGACGGACAAAGCTCGGAGGTTAGGACCCTGAAATCGTTGATTACAAACCCCCAGAAATTAATTAGTGAAAATTACAGACTTTCTGTAAATTTGCATAGGAACAACAAAATTCGGGCTGTAAAATCCAACAACCCGAGTATGTTACCGCAAATAAATAAAATATTTCGGAGGAATAATCAAAACGACCTTCCGTGTCTTAAGATCCCCCGAACGACGAACAATAGACGAATACTGATAACAGCAGGTATAGATCCAGATAACGCAGTAGAGAATGACAACTTCTTTGTGATCGAAGGTCCGCAGGAGAAGGTAGTGGCTATAGGAGCGACTTTCCAGGAAGTGTACAAGGTGAATGATACCATTTGCCCGAACCACAACCTGGAAAATCGCGTCCTTGTGCACAACTTCTACCTTCGAAATGATATAGAGCACTGGCGATGCGAGAACATAGGTTTCACAGAGGTCAATGACGATACCATGCAAATAATGTCATCGCCTGTGAAAGGGTACATCCCCTGTACATATCGAAGGTGGACCTCCAAGCGATCTTCGACTCATTAAAGAGGAAGAAATATGTTTGAATCGACGGAGTATCGAATATTGTGCTTCGACATCTCCCCCTAGAAGCGGTGGACATTTACACCACTCTGTTTAGCAATGCGCTGAATAATGCACATTATCCAGGGCATTGGAAAACAGCTGGCTCCTCCCTTGTAGATATGTCTAACAAGTTCCTCTTTGAGCTTTTTTGGCACTGTGGATATATTAAAACTCATATTGATAAGTTTGGTAATTATGGGCGTAAAGATATCGACATTTATGTTTATGTCGCTCTAATACCATCTGTCCCAGCTGCCTCTTGGATATTTAAGCGAACTATGAGATTTGCTACCTCCACACAGTCTGTATATCCCAAGTAAATTGTGTCCCTTATAAATGTGTTCTGGTGGTTGGATGTTGTTTTGCTACATATGTGTATTATTGATGCTGCTTGTTCGTAAGTGTATCGCTCAATACATTAACATTCGTATTAGGTGAAAAGTTTTTTACGATTGTTTCATCTAACGACGGGTTCCTTCTTCCCAGTACTTCATTAATGAACGCCCAATTTTATTTTGGGATCACATTTTACTTGTTCGAACTTTCTTTTGTAGTATTGTTCCCGGCTCCTAAATATTTTTTTTTTTTTTGTTGACTTTGTTGCGTAATCTTTGTATTCGGTCTCATATGTTATATTGGTTCGATTATTCTTCCACCTGCGATACAATCGATCTCTGTCTTTGCTGCTCTCTACGATATCCCTTGTAATCCAATCGGCACTTTTTCTTCGTGTTTTTTCCATACAATTGACTGTCGAGTTTTTGTATATATGACCCATTTTTTTAACTGGCGTATCAAAAAGAGTGTCCAGTTGGTACTTCTAATCAGCTCATTCACTTTTCTAGTTCTAGTGTGCGATCGCAATGGTTGGGCATTTTTTGTTGCACACTCTTGATAGATACCATAAATTGTGCTATAGTGATCAGAAATAATACTTTGGACTATAGCGGACAATATTTTGAGCTGTGATATATTAACCAAAATATGATCGATCAATGTGCGGCTCGCTATATTTAGATCTATTCTCGTCGCTTCTTTTATAACATTACGCAGTCCATTAGAAGCCAGCATTTCCTGATAACTAAGGGCGTGATTTTTCGTACTATCTTTAATATTTATTTTCATATCGCCCAAAATGATTATATCATCACTTGCTCTTCTTGAGCTTATAATTTTAAAGAGCTCTTCAATGAATTCATTTTCAGTATAATTCTGCGGTCTATAAATTCCACTGACGATTTTCTCGTTTATATTCACATAAATTTTTACGGTTAAGTTTTCGTAGGCTGCAGTCCCAATATTTAACCTTTCGTAGTACATATGATTTTTAATGTACATCGCAATACCTCCACCTTACCTTTTATCTCTATTAGTAAATTCTGGACAGAAACCATCAAGACAATACAGACTATTTTCTTCTTCCTTTATATTTCAGTGGTCACAAGGCATAACAACCAAAGTCGGTTTTTCTTACTTTTCAGGAGAGCAGTTCGAAGTTTAAAACCGTTCCTACAAATCAATAACTATTTTTTTGCAAATAATTTGTTCATAGAATTGTGGGTATTTTGTACCTTTTCATACTTACGTAAACACAATTGGGTTGAATTTGCTTGTTAAAACGCTATTAAGAAATTTACAACTTAAGCTTATATGATTTCTTTATTTTGTAAAGTTTGTGAAACTTAAGTGTAGTTAGGTTCTTATTCTCTGAGAACAAAACAGAATATTGTCTACACTAATTCTACTTAGGTTACTTTTCCTTGCGAACATATCTATCCATTTAGCTTCTAACTTGAGTTAGGTCGTTATACCTTACCAACGAGTTTCAAACTTAATAAACATCCAGGTTTTAGATAAAATATTACTTTCAAACAAATGAGAACACAGAAGTAAAAATTACACCGCAAATTCATTTTTTATTTCACAATAAGCATTTAAATTTGGGAAAGTAAAGAAGTAAAGAAACAAAAGTACAAGTAAAACAAATATACAATACATAAAAAACCATTCTTAGGAAAATAAAAAAACACAAATGCAAGATAGTTAAAGTTAAAGCGTAGACTAATTTTCTTCATCCTCTTCATCGTCCACCATGGTTACATCGGAATGAGTATTGCGTTCTTCGGCATTGGTAGCAAGACTATCGTAATGAAGACTTTTAAGTCAAGTAAATCTTTTTTCTTTTCTTGTGAAATATAGGGAACAGTCTCCATTTTTTTTAAATCGTTTTTTCTAATAGGAGTAACACCTCTTTTACCCACCTTCAGAGCTTTAAATGGCTCATCATTATCCAGTGATGTCTTGTACAATACGTTATTCATGCATTTTGTGTAGCGGAACCACCTAACTGTATTCCATGTGAATTTCTTGCCCTCTTCGTTCAAGCGTTTCCAAACAAATTTGTCTTTTGAAAGTTCCAAAAAGCTGTAAAAATCATGACACTTCATTTCAACAACTTCCATTTTGGATCCAACAGTGTTCACAAATTGATACCAATCTCTTGGGATTTGAATTTCAACATTCGTTTTCTTCTTCTGGCGCTCAATCAGTGCATGGTCACTGTCGCATTCCATGTACGTATGCCCGCGCTCTAGGAATTTATGATCAATGTATTCAATAACGGTTGTTAAACGGGAATGTAAGAAACATGGCAGCAACAAACGAATTTTTATTCTGCCCTGAGCACGAGTCACTGTAAAAAGTTATTCTGTTCGTTTCAGAGGAGATCGATTGCAAGTGCTTGTAGATGCAAGAGGCGATTTCGTTGCCACCTAGACGATCAATCCCTTCATGCCACATGAGACACTTAGCACGGTTGGTTTCCAGATCATGGCCGGTCAAATTAAAAGTCCACAGCTGTCTTTTGTAAAAACTTATAGAATTCCTCAGAAAAGGAGTTGGTAAGTATTGCAGTAAATCGAACGCAAATGCCTTCACATTTTTTAAATTTGTGGCGTCGGCTTTATATATGCGCTTCTGGTCACATCCCATGTCAGCCTTATCTAAATGCTTTTTTTTCTGCTCAATCAAAACTGCATTTTCTTCCTCGGTTTGTGCTACTTTAATTTTTGAAACCAACGTGTCGCAAGTTCCGCAAGTGTCTACTTTCGGAGCTTTAAACTTTAAATTCATCGTCTTAAATACTTAAGAATACTTTGAGAGGCTTACCGGGGTTTCTTCTTCTTTTGCATATAAGCGATGCATAGCTGAAAGACTGAGGCTTGCATGTAAATATTTTTTGGCCGTATCTCGTCTGCTATAGTGACTTTCATATGCTGGGAATTTTAAAATATGTCCTTTAATCTCCTCTTCTTTCGTTGAACTGAACTTAGTAGTGGGAGTTTGTTTACCTCGAAGATTGGTGAATGAAAGTAAAGGACAACCAATTTTTTTGCGAATTACAGTTCTGAGGAACCCATCAGTCTCACCAAAACATTGCAAAAAATGTTTTCTGCATACAGGTATTAAATTGCCAACGACTTCTAGTGCATACTTCACAGTGTTTTCTCGTTTTCTCTTACGCTCTTTGGAATTTACTATTGTGTCACATTTGTTATCTTCAATTGTTATTAACGATCCAATATAAAGAATTCTTTGATCGTAAGATCCCAAAGCCCAATAGTGTTTAAATAAGCATTCAATCTTTTCAAATTCAACCCTTTCATGACATTTTTTCCAACACATGTCAAAAGGCTTACATGCTCTTGCCTCTACACTCTTTCCTAAAAGCGTTTTGTAAGATCGCCCACTATTTTGAAGCCTTGAACGAAGCAATCTTTTGTTTTTATTTTTTGGAATAGACAAAGCATTCTCAATTTGGGCACCTAATATGACCATTTCTTCATCTTCCTGAGAAGACTGAGCACTCGACAGACAAGATAAATTAAAATTTGGATCTTTAAGGGAATCATCTGAGTTTTCCCACTCGGGTAAATTTTTATCAGTTGCATAATGGTTAAAGGTAAAGGCATCTGCATCTAGAGGGTATGAAAGAATATATTTTGAATTAAATCCGGATTAAAATAAGTGCAATATAAATTTAAGTCCTTACTTTTAAGCAATTCAACATCAAAATTGCATTCATCAATTGATGATTGAGTTTCATTTGGTACTAAAGGTACGAAATTTGTTGTAAGGTCACATTTCTGGAAGTTATGTGAGCATGTTTGGGGCAACTGTTCTACAGCATTCCTCTTGCAATGCAGTAGTATGACTGGTCGTTGATTGGTCGATGTTACCTTTGATTTATTTGAATTAATTTATTAAGATTTTGAGGAGAACACATATTGTACAAAATATTTACGTACCGCTGTCAATATTTTCGTTTTGAAACGTACTGTTTTCAGAGCATGAAATATTTTTTGGAAGCAAGTTCAAAATTTTGTGTTAAATACCAATTTTCAGTTATGAGCAAAACAAAAATAATACTGAGTAGCACGAACTTGGACTTACATATTATATGCTCACTTGAATGCAAAATCAAGCACTAATTTTTTTTTCATGAACAAAAAAAGAAAAAAAATACATACACCCATCCATATTTTAAAGATTGCAATTATAGGGTTTTTAAAAAAGGAAAATAAAATAGTCACTTGAGTCTGAAAAAAGTCCATTTTTGCAAGACCATTGAATTTTTAAGCTCATAGCCGTTTTCGAGAAATTAAAAAAAAAAAATTTACCCCGAAACACAATTATTATGTACTCGTATATTAAATTTGAAGCGATTCCGCTAAGCCGTTAAGGCTGCAATCGGTCGTAGGTAGTTGGACAAAATTGGCATTCATTACGATTTTATAGGGACCCTTTCCTCATTAACTTCGGTTAAAAATAATATTTCACCATGCTAGTCACTTAAATTAAAATAGTTAGTATTTACTTTTTAGCTTTTTTTACGCTCGTTTAGTATCTTGGCTAATTCCTAAATTTTACTTGCGCGAAAAGACATTTTTGCACTTTAACACTTTTATGAACACTTAGCACCACACAAATAATACGACTGTTCAAACAAACTAAACTCAATTTATGATGACTTTTTTGAGATATTTTACTTTCAAATTCGTTTGGAATAGTAACTTAAATCGACTTTACCTCTGCTCTTTAAGAATTTATTTTCGGAATAAAAACCAAACTATAGAAAGGATTCCAGGAACTTAATTTTCTGACTTGAAAAAAAAACATAACTTGAAATAAGATGATCTTCAAACAAAACTGTATTTTGGAATAACAACCTAACTCAAGTTAGGAAAATGAAATTGATGATATATTTCCTTTAGTAATAACCAAACTAGACTTTGGTTTTTATTGAAAAAATACAGTTTTAAATAATAAGCAGACTCGGAACGTCTTATCTCAACTTAGCCTGTTATTCCAAAATGAAGATTTCAAAAAAAATGAAAATGAAAAAGAACCAAACTCAGCATTGGTTGCTTTAAGAAATTGGCGTTGAAGTTATTTCTAGAAAAACCTGAGTTAAGTCGTTATACCAAAATTACTATTAAGCAAAAATGACTTTGGCTATTATGTTTTTGGAGAATAACGTCTGATTTATAAATGTCACATACAAACAAAATTAACAGCTAATCAATTTGGGCATGCTAAACACGGTGGTGCTAACAACTCAATTTTGACCTAACTCGAGTTAGGCGGTTATGGTTTGTGGCCACTGATTTATTTCCACTAAAACAATTATATCGACATAATTCAGAATCGGACTTACATTTGCACAAAAAAACATCCCAATTTTTCCTCAACGACCTTATATTCATACATAAACAACTAAAATTCAATATATTCAATTCATTTTTTGCTTGATTGAAATCTAAAAACTCCATAGAATTTAAATCAAACAGATCTTCTTCGACATTGACGTTATCATCCATATCCATTATCACATAAAACAAATCGATCACACATACATATATACATTTAGCCAATTATATTAAATACGTTTGATTTTATATACATTTTGTATATCTGTCATTGACTTTATCAGCAAAGGCTCCGTATTTTCCTCTCTGCGCGCGAATACTTTTCCAGTGGTCTCCCTCACAAATCTCCACCCTTCCTCTCTTGCCTTTCTCTTGTTGTTTGCCATAAGAACTGTTTGTTCAAACTTGTGAGCATATTGTTGATGAAGACATTCTTGTTGTTATTAACCTCGATCAATTTAGCAGCTATCCATGTCCTTATTGATTTTGGCAATTATCAGTGGCCGAGTTGCAAGGGCATTTTTTAAGAAGTTTGTTTTTGTTATGCTGCTGTTAAAAGTGGTGACAATTGCGGAGCAGTCGGTGTTTTTTGTTCTTGTGCGGTATATATCTGTTATGTCCGCGTTTGTTATTTCTTGTTTTATTGTGTTTCCGATTGCTTTGATAATTTCGGTTAAATTTTGGTTTTGTGTTGGTGGAATATTTTTAATTTCTTTTGTGTTTTTTAGTTGTTGTTGTTCCAGTTTGTTTATTTGTGCTTGCATTTGTGGTATGATTTCGTCTTTTTCTTTATGTGCATCTTTTAATTGCTGAATTTCATTCATGAGCGTGTCCATGATGTTATTGTTTTTTCCAATGTTTTTGTTTCAATCGTCGAATTTTTATGAGATGAAGTTACAGAAACCTGCTATGCCTTTAATTTCCGTTTTCATGTTCTTAAGCTCCGATAGTATTTCGTTTGTTTTTGTTTCTGTTACATTTGCCATCGATTTTTCGTTGTTTACTTTTTGTGGGCTACTGATTTCTGACAGATTTCTCTTGTTAGCTTGAATATCAGGTGTTAGTGGACGCGTGGAAGACTCCAAAAGTGTGGTGCCTGCATTTTCGCTGGTGTTTCTACAAATGTTGTACTTCCAAGTGTCTCTTTTGGAGCCCATTGATCTCCATGACCTTTCGGTGACCGTAGTGCATTCGAAATTTAATTTTCGGGAGCACATAGGGCAAACGACGACATCGCCAACAAGGGGCAGATTCTCTTTGCAATGATCACAGAAGTTCATGTTACTTACTGCGTTTAACATTAGAAACGGTGACGATAGAAAGCAACAGTGGTGGCTGATTTGACGGCAGAAAGCTTGTCTGAATATGGAATGGTTGCTTATTTTCTGGATTCACATAATTATTGGGCAAATTTCTGAGTGGGTGTGACGATGAGTTCGCGTTGGGATGCCTCTCATCATGCCGTAGTTTTCCAACTTGAGGTACAAATGTAGTGCCTGGGGTAAATCAACGAGTTCGCGAACCCGTTAACCACTGAGCCACGGTTCCCAAGAATTGGAAGCAAGACAGGGTTAATATTGATGACGGGATCATAGCCTTTAGGGTTGCTATGTGGAGGGTCAGTAGCTGCTCCTGATCAGACACATTTTGTAATATTTTTTTCTTTAATTTTACTTTTTAATTTTCAATCTATTAATTTAATTCACTAGTGTATTTTCTTAATCTAAGCTTATCCACCACATTTCCACGCTGGTCACTAATTTAATTTTGGTGGGGGCGAAAGCCCCCATTTATTTGGCTTATTACAAGCTACAACTAAAACTTAAACCTAAAACTTAAAACTAAAACTTAAAACTAAAACTTAAAACTAATTTAATTTTGGTGGGGGCGAAAGCCCCCATTTATTTGGCTTATTACAAGCTACAACTAAAACTTAAACCTAAAACTTAAAACTAAAACTTAAAACTAAAACTTAAAACTAAGACTTAAAGCTAAGGAGAATGGTGAAGGAGTTCGGTTTTGAGGCAGGGAGTGCTGAGGTTAAAATCAAACTTTGTGAGATTTGAGTTCACTTTTCGCAGCATACGGGAAATTGGTTCATTAGATCCATATGACGTGCGGTGGGACGGTAGATAGAAAAGAGGAAGGCATCGTAAATTTCGTGGTTTGGTATTGAAAAAAAATTTAATTATAAAGAGATGCGCAATCGACAGAGCCTGAAAGAAGTCGATGAATGAAAAGAATGTCTGCAACATCTCTGCGTTTCTCTAGAGTACTCAGGTTGATGAGGTTGAGGCGGTCTTGATAGGGAGGCAAGATATATGGATCGTTCCAAGGAAGACCTCGAAGGTCAAATCGAAGAAATCGACGTTGAACATTCTTGATTCTGGTCACATGAACTTCTGAAAGGGTGACCACGCTTGACTGGCGTATTCAAGGAGGGGGCGCACAAAGGTAATGTAGAGGGATCTGGTCATGTAAGGGTCTGAGAATTCTTTGGACCATTGTTTGACAAAGCCATGTGATGAGTTAGCTTTACGAATTATCTCATCAATATGTGAACGGAAATTTAGTTCCCTATAGTACAATATACCAAGATCGCGGAGAGATTGAACGATGGATATAGGTTGACCATGGAGAATGTAAAAGCGGGCGGAGGACACGTGGTGCTTACGTGATAAGGTAATGGATTGACATTAGGCGATATTGAGCTCTAAGCGATTTTGTAGGCACCAGTTCGAAAAACTATCAAGGTCTTGTTGAAGGAGGCGGTAGTCATGTGGTGAAGAGATGGCTTTGAAAAATTTGGTATCATCAGCGTACAGAGAGAGGAAAGAGTGCTTAATAACCCTCTCGACATCGTTTATGGTTAGAATGAAGAGAAGGGGACCTAGATGGCTGCCTTGCGGAACACCAGAATTGGCCAAGAAGGGAGTCGATAAGATGGATCTGAAGCGAACTCTGTAAGAACGGTTTTCCAGGTAAGAAGATATCCATTTTAACAATATGGGTTCGAAACCGAGGGCACACAATTTGAAGAGGATTAAGTTATGAGATATCTTATCAAAAGCCTTACTAAAATCAGTTGCAATAACGTCGACTTCTTTGCCACTCTCTAAGGCAGACAGGGCGAAGGACACGAATTCGACTAAGTTAGTGGTAGTTGATCTACCTTTCTGAAAGCCGTGTTGGGTGGGAGAGATAAGAGACTTGCACTAAAAGCTTAAGGCTTCGTATAAAACACTTCGAAAAGTTTAGGTAGTTGAGAAAGTTTAGCAATGGGGCGGTAGTTTGTTACTTCGTTCTTTGATCCCTTTTTGTGAATGGGGGTTATGAAAGAGGTCTTCCAAATCTGAGGGAATTCTCCTAGTGATAGAGACAAACGGAAGAGATGAGAGAGGGGGAGGGAGAGAATGGAAGAGCATTTTTTAAGAAAAATGGCAGGGAGACCATCTGGGCCGGGTGTGAATTCATCATTAAGATTTTGTAGTTTATTTTCAATTACAGCAGGATCAAAAGGCAGGGACAGAAAGGGCCCAACGGAGAAGTTGAAAGAGGTCTTCCAAATCTGAGGGAATTCTCCTAGTGATAGAGACAAACGGAAGAGATGAGAGAGGGGGAGGGAGAGAATGGAAGAGCATTTTTTAAGAAAAATGGCAGGGAGACCATCTGGGCCGGGTGTGAATTCATCATTAAGATTTTGTAGTTTATTTTTAATTACAGCAGGATCAAAAGGCAGGGACAGAAAGGGCCCAACGTGAGTGAAGTAAGAGGGGTCTGGAGTTGTCGGCTAGGATTGATTCCTTTTTGTTCGCTGCTTCCTTACGGTGACTCGGGATCCCTTGTTGACTCCTGATGCAGATTCGCTAGAGGTTATTATTACAAACTGCTAGCGATGATGACTAAAAACTTTTGAATTTAAATTTTCACAGTAAATTCATTTTCTTTATCACTTCACGCGGGCGTTTTTAAGTCCCTTCTCACTAGGCGTTTTTAGGATCTGAGTGACGAAATTGTCGGTTTAAAGAATTAACGCTTCACTGTCTACGGTTTTGACAGCTCGGTGGAAGTGTCAAGTTGTGTGAAAATAAGCCCGGTAACTTTTTGAAAAAAAAAACTATAGTAAATAGAGGAAAGTCAAACCATAAAAAAAAAAAAAAAAAATGGCAAGCCTACACACCGAGAAAGACAAAAAAAAGGGAGTACAAGTAAGTCTAGATAATAAAATAGTGATAGGTCTAGATAATAGAATTGTTTCTCAATCCAAAATCCGGTTACTGAAAATCTGAAGAAAAAAAATACAATTTTCTTTCCTCAAATCGTTTTAAATATATGCAGTTATCATTTAAGAGTGTTCAAATAAGAATTTTACATTTCTCTCACATTATAAATTTCGGTTTTTGGTATCCGGACAACAAATATTTTGCTGAAAATAATACGTTATGTTTTACCATTACATTTTATTTATCTTCTTCTTCTTTTCCTTACGGCGAAGTTATGATCCGGAATAGAAGGATCATAACCCTTCCACTTTACTGCATCCCTATTGGTCCGCCTGTGGGGTTTGCCGGTTTGACCGGCAGCCTTCCCGGTTTCGAATCACTTCGTCACTGAGGCCTATCAAATGCTGATGTTTTTGTGTGGTCCAGTTGATTTGTGGTCTGTCTTTTTTGCGCGATTGTGTAGGAACGTTGATTGATATTGCCTTTTTGACGGGGTTCGAATGATCTCTCCTTTGAACATGACAATACCAACTGAGCCGGTCGTGCTCTATCTTGCTTGTGATGGGTTCTTTCCAAGCTCGTAGCTGCGACCACTCATACTGCCAAGGTTCCAACTCGCGACTCTTAGGTTTAGCATAAGCAATATTTTGCTATCCCCCGGAAACTGAATAGCCGCGGTGGGTGGCCGTGGTGTAGTGGTATCATCATCGCTTGTCACGCTGCAGGTTCACGGTTCGAATTCTGATGTCAATAATCATCTATTTATTTCGCGTGAAATAAATAAAAAAGTCGATCAATTGCGAAAGCTTATGGCAACTAGCTCTGACCCGAGAATTTCTATTCGTCCCAGGAACACAACTATATGTAGCATTTTTAGTTCCTAGAGGCGGTAGTGCTTTTCTTTGTAGCGTACTTTTCCATAATGCTAGGGTTTAAGAGTGTTTTGATTTTGGAACGTGCATGCTCCTGATTTTTAATTTATGTTTGATCTTACTTTTACAATACCGGTGATCTCCAGTCGTGTCAAAACACGGATTCGCATGCACACTTGCGGGACTGTTTTAGGATGGTATATGCAGTGACGTGCTGTGGTGCTTCCAGTAAGGTGTTCACTAACTGCTACTTCAAATTTTGTCTTTTAGTTACGATCTAGGATCACCGAGGACGTGATAGACATCGATTTCATTTCTTTGATTTGTTTTATCTTTTTCTATTGTTTTTAATTTTTATTTTTATTTTTTTTTATATTTTTTTTTACATTTTTCTTTTTCTATTTTTTTTTACATTTTTGTTTTTATATATTTTTTTATTTTTCTTTTCATATTTTTTTAAGTATAATAAAAATTGAATTTACTTGTATAAAAGTTCAACTTGCAAAACTTCATCATAGAAACTGTTTTTTACTTTAATTTCCTTTAGAAATGATTTTTCTATAGTGATAATTGCAAGTTCTGATAACCTTTGCTCCAGCATTTTATTTCTTGCGTATGATTTAATGCGTTTAAGAGCAGAAAAAGGTCGTTCGACAGAGCTACTCGATGTGGGTATTGTTAAAATAAGTTCACTTAATTTAAAAATTTCTGAAAAAGTGTCTTTCAATTCGAGAATATGAAGCGTTTTTGGAATGTCTTTAACCGATATATTTTTGAACTGGGGCTGAGAACATTTAAAAAACACAGTTAATTCATTCTTCAGCTTAATAAAATCAAAGAATGCATACGAAGACTCAAGGCATTCAAAAGCTTCAGTTGGAAATTTTTTTTCATACTCAACAAACTTTTTTGTAGAAAGTAAAGCTAGGAATTTAAATTTCTTCAACGAATCGAACCTGGTTTCCATTTGTAGAGACAATATGTCGATTATCTCAAAAAATAATTGGCGATATCGCAGCTCAAAACTTTCTAGACTTTCTCCTCGTTTCGGAACAGGATGAATTGCATTTTTGGATACTTCAAAAATATTTTGAAACCTTGTTCTTAAGTTATTTACTTCCAGTCTAACGCTGTCAATTTGTTCACAACAGAAATTAATGTCGAATATTTTGTTATGTAAATCATTTAACAAAATATCTGTATGACTAAAGACATCTTTAAAAGTATTAAGAAAAAAAACTGTATTGAAAGATTTCAAAAATTGAAAAAAATCTCTCGCTTGTATCGCGTCAGCTCCCCAAGTATCTGGGTCATCAATCATTTCGTCAAATAATGTGACTAAATCACTTAAAAGTGTTTGAACAACATTTACAAGACGAGATGAATAATTCCATCTTGTTGGGGCAACGGTAGGTAATCTTCTTTTAATTATTTGATCTAAAAAATAAGATCTTTTTGGGGACTGGGAGAAGAAAGCGGACAGACCGGACAAACTTAAAAAAAAAAATGTTCACCTCCCGAAGAAAATTTACGGATTGTGATAAGACCAAATTAAGAACATGAGCATTGCAATGAACAAATATTGCGTGCTAAATTGATTTTTTACTTGAGCCTGGGTTCCATTAAGCTCACCGGACATAACCGCGGCACCATCGCATGTCTGGGCTACCAATTTCTCACTCCAGTTTTTTGATTTTATCAAATCTATAATTTTTGTTGAAATGGCTGTGGCTGTCCGATTGTCACTGACATCCCAAAATTGATAAAATCGACCTTTTGCAACACCACTTTCATCAACATATCGTAAAACCACAGACAATTGTGACTTCTTTGTTATATCTGTGGTTTCATCCAACATAACAGAAACGAAATTTGCCTTATCAATCTCCTTATCGATGTTATCAGAGATAACATTTGATATTGCATTTATTAAGTCATTTTGTATATTGTTTGACGTTCCTTTAAAAATAGTTGATGTTTTTAAATGATTTTCCAATTTCGTGTCATATTTGGCTATAAGATTTAGAAGCTCAACATTATTGCCCTTAGTTTTCCGACTCTTCGCGCTCATCGTTCCCCCTAAAAGCTAGTTCTTGGGAGCCCAAAAAGCACACAGCATCTATCAGCCGCTCCAAAACTTTTCTGTTTTCGGATACTTGCTCGTTGTGACGAGACACAGTTGCATTTTTTTGTGCATCAAGCAACAAGTCAATGCGGGTAGTTCCGAATGTTTTTAATGAAACGCAACAATTAATATCGGCCTGGGATACGATGTGTTTATTCGAGGCAACGGTAAAATGATTGAGATCGGAGTAACCCGAACACCATACACTCCTATCTTGGTTACTTGCAAAAAGCAAGCAAGGCCAGCAAAATAATTTGCTTAAAGCAGGACAACCACACAGCCAAAGCTTCACCTCATAATTTTTTTCTTGAAAATATCTGGTAAAAGATTTATTTTTTGTGGAGTTCTTGGAAGTCAAATTTGGTAGAGGGGGTGTTGGCCTACCAGAATTAATAATTTGTAATTTTTCCACAGACGAAAGCTGTGAAAATGGTTTTTTAATTAGTTTTTCAACTACGCATCTGCAACTATTTAAATTTTCTGCATTCATTTTTCACCTCGGAAGTTAGACACTTAGAAACGCAAAACGATCTTTTCCCTCAGAAGACCAGACCAGAAATGATATATATGTAATTCAATGAATCCATACCGCAAGCGCGAGTAATATGAAAGGAAAGAAAAAAACACTGAAAATATAAATAAAGTAACTTTACTACCCCTTTCTTTGCTTATGTGCCTGTATCCGCATCGTGGTATGTACTCGTATGTGGTACAGAGAGACAAAGAATCCACACCTCAGCAAGCGCAATTAAAATGAACAAGAATTCTCAACGCACCTACTACCTACAACCGAGTGTGGAATGAACGACGGTGCACTGAATGTTGTTGAACACCTAACTATTCAGATTTGTATTTAGCAATTTTGTCTTCTCTTTCTGTCAGCATTTTTTTTTGATATGTAAGTTTACTTTTCTTCGGTACGCTGATGTGGAGAGAACACCCAAATGTTTGCATTTTTGTTGTTTTGATTGAGAATGAATTCTCTTGCCATTCGAAAGAAGCAAAGGAGGACCGTTGAGAAGTGCACTTGATAAAGGTGAACACCAAGTGCTATAGCTTATTTTTCAGAGAGTAGGAATTTCGTGTTTTTTTAACTTTGTACGTGGATTCGGTGCGCTAAAGTTACGAGAACACCTTTAACTGATAGCTAGGTAGTTGCAAAGTAAATACAAATGAGAAGACTTAGGTATTTTGGTAACATATAAATTTTGGTAGGGTGTGCGGTGAACACTTACGCACCTTCGAATAAACGTCACTGGGTATATGTGTGGCTGGGCTCACCAGGATATTTTAAAAATTGCCTAGATGTGATTTTCCCCTTAGTCGCCTTCTACGATAAGCGCTATGTATTTGTGGGGGCGCTGCAGTGATATTCTTAACCCGTCCCTGCACGGGGATTATATTTCATTTTTACACGTAATCTATATTTCCATGAAAACGAACCATTTTCGATTAGAATAAATTTTTTATTTATTTTTACTGAAACTTTATAAAAATGTTTACATTTTATAACACTATAACTAGTTTACACTAACGAGCAGTTCATATTTGATATATGATATACATACATATTTTAAAACATAATATTACATACATACAAAATTGCAAAATATATAATCGCCTTTTTAGTTGCCAACAATTGGGTCATGTGGTTTGATGCGCTTCAGTTTTCTAATAAGTCCGTTCGTATCGGTGAGCCCCACTGCTTCTGGGTTATGCGTCGTCTCAGCCTTTGGTCATGGACTCCTGCGTAATCTGCAATGGTTTCTGCGACAGTTTTCAGATTAAGTTCGCGATGAATGTCTATGTTCCTTATATACCAAGGTGCATTTACAATGCATCTCAATATTTTATTTTGAAAACGTTGTATTATTTCGATATTATTTTTAGCCGTACATCTCCTTAGCTGAATTCCGTACGTCCATACGGGATTTGTTTATACAATAACAATTTATTATGTATAGATAAGGGTGATCTTCTATCAATAAGCCAATACATTTTTCTCAATTTGATGTTCAGATCATCTCTTTTCTTTTTCACGTGTTCTTTCCATTTAAGTTTGGCATCTAGGTTCATTCCTAGGTATTTTGCTGTGTTGCAGTAAGGAATTTGTATTCCAGAGACGGTAATCGGAAGCATTTGAATCTTTTTGTTGCTGAAATAAACGTGTACTGAATTAAGATTTATACGCCACTTTTTGGTCCAGTTGACTACAGTATCTACAGCATTTTGAAGGATTCTGGTTGACTCTACTTTGCTGTTCTCGATTGCAAGTATTACTGTCATCGGCGAATGTGGCTATTGTAATACTTGGAGGGGTTGGGAGGGCACTCGTAAAGAGTAGATATAGTGTTGGGCCTAATATACTTCCTTGCGGTACTCCAGCCTTAATTTCTTTAAGGCAGGAAAAAGCATCTTCTTGCTTGATACGAAAGTATCTTTTCGAGAGTAATCTATGTTTGTATAGCAATCCTGCATGCCATACCTTATCAAACGTTTGAGCAATGTCTAAGAATATGGCTGAGCATACCATTTTATCTTCCATAGCTTTCTCAATAACGTCGGTTATTCTATGAACCTGTTCAATGGTTGACTGTTTTTCTCTGAAACCAAACTGATGAGTTGGTATCATGTTTTCATTTACAATAATCGGTCTTAGTCTCTTGATGAAAATCTTTTCAAATATTTTCGAAATCATGGGTAGCAGAGAAATGGGTCTATAAGATGATACTTCATGAGGAACCTTTCCTGGTTTTGAATCATGATTATTTCAGCCACTTTCCAATAGCAAGGAACATGCTTGGGTCTCAATCAGGCGTTCATTATCGCTGTTAGCTTGCACATTGTTTTTGAGGCAGCTGTTGCACCAACTCCACAGTAATCAGATCATAACCAGGAGATTTTTTGATTGTACGAGTAGGTCCTTGCAAATAACATCTTCGATTTCATTTTGTGTGACTGGAGGGATTTCAGCACTCATTTGTATTTCTCCTAAATAAGTGTCCTCATTTGGGCTTTCATTTGGTTGAAATACTTTTGCCTTGTGTTCAGCAAATAAATCTGCCTTTTCCAAATTATTTTTGGTCCATAAATTGTTAGCCATTTTAAGTGGTGGTTTATTCTGTACAGGTCGTTTAAGGTACTTTGTTGATTTCCACAAAGAATACTCAGTTGTTTTATCTGCGGTGAGCCCGCTAAGATATTGGCTAAGACTTTGATTTTTTAGCTCTCTTATTTGGTTGCGTACTAACTCAGTGAGTTGGTTGAGTTGCGATTTGTGCACAGGATATCTTGTTTGCTGCCATTTCTTTCGAATCTTTCTTTTTTGTGATATTAAGTCTAAAATATGTTTTGGGTACCTAATACCAATTTCTTTCTTTTTAATTAGAGGAGTACTTTTCCAAGCAGCTCTTCGTATCTGTTGAGTAAAGACGAGTACTTCTTCTTCAAGTTGATCTTCGTTTAGCAGCTCTGCGTGAGGATTCAGTTCTTGTATCAGCAGCTCTTTAAAACAATTCCAATCTGTATTTTTATGAGTGAGGTAGATGTTATCGATTTTCATATTTATATTTGCACTTAAAGTCATATAGACTGGAGAGTGGTCAGAGTTCAGATCTGTTCCTTCCTCTATTTGTAATAAGCTCCTAGATATCTGTTTTGTCATGAAGAAATCAATGAGGTCAGGTGTTTTTTCCCTATCCGTAGGCCAATATGTTGGCTTACCAGTTGAAACAAACTCACAACCTGTTTCTTGCGCTGCTTTAAGCAATTCACAACCCTGTGCGTATGGTTCGCGTTGAAATCGGTTTTCATGTTTTTGTAATAATAATTCCTTGTATAGTTCTGAACTAATTTTATGTTTTGGTGGGCTGTAGACAGCTACGAGTGATAATAAGTTCTGCTTGGTTTTGATGTTTATTGTTGTTGCTTGAAATTTGTCTGTGCAAATCTTGTCTTCTTCATAGTGTTGTATAGAGCTTTTGACGATTATTACACTTCCTCCATTTGCATTGTTATGAGGGTGGTTTGTCCAATATTTGTTATAATTTTTAAATTTAATGAAAGGGTTTGTAAAGTGCGATTCGGATATCAAGCACATAAATTCTTTCAACTTGTAATACTGCCTGTATTTCGTCTTGATTTAGCAGACCGTTTGCGTTCCATAGCATTATTTTTAGTGGCTTAACCATTGTTATTATATTGGATAAGTTTACTTTCTTGCAGATGTATTTCAACACCGCCTATAATGAAGTAATAAGATGTTCTTGTTTGTTAAGCTTCTCTAGAATTTGAGATAGTATTTGTTTGTCACTAGTTTCTTTTTCTGTGTCTCCAGTCTCGTTTTGTATATTTCATGTATTTTTATTTTTTGTAACTTGCGCATAGTTTAGCTTGTTGGCAGGAATATTTATGTTACCGCTGGCTGAATCTGTTACTTTTGTTATAATCGGCAAGTTATTTTTCTTTATCTTCTTAGTTATTTCATGCAGTGCCTTTGCTACTAAACAACCATGGTAACTAGCAGGGTTTTCTTCGTTACAGTTGCAGCGTTTAGGTAGGTGTTCTGTTGTTTTATTGCATTCGGACGTACCATGATTGCCTGCACACTTAACGCATCTTGGCGTTCTAGAGCAATAGTTTTTTTGTATGTCCAAAGGCTTGGCAATTTTTGCATTGTGGAATAAGTTTGGAGGCTTTAATTGGTTCTATTCTTACAATTGCATTTAATATTTTTGTAATTTCATATATTTTTGTTATGTTCTCTGTTGCATCAAAGCTTAAAAGAAACATATTAAGAA
>OY720429.1:93486793-93564002 GCA_963082735.1 Pocota personata
GTTGTTCCCTTTTAGTCGCAAACTTTCATGCTTGTAAGCTACCTTCGTGTTCGAAATAAGGCCTTATGTCACGGCATCGTGAACAACTAAACCGTTCACCATTAAGAAAACAACGATTCAACTTGAAAATAATTCTTTACTCAGACGACCCTGTTAACCCTATCCGAGTTCACCTCGATTCACATAAGTTCCAAGCTCCAGACTGCTGACTCAATCATTTTTGTTACGGCAAGTGTAGTTGCAGAATGCATGTTACTCGAATAGAATGAAATCAAGGAATATGTTTGCACCTGAACAAACTAAATCAGCATATCTGTAACGATTTGCTATTATGTACGTTTATACGGTGTGACTTTTGTTGTGTCGTGATAATTTACTATTCTCCATACTTTTTAAGTAATTATTCATAAATTTCAAGCTTCTTGAGAGAGCTTTAAACATTTTTCAATTTCAGTGAAATTTTACGACCCATCAAATTTTGACATTCAAAATGTTCATACAAACTTGGAACACCCTAAAATACTTATTATGTAAATAATATTGTTTCAAATACTTCTCCTCAACTACTTTACACTTATGGGTCCATAGTTACCACATTAAATACAAACAAATCTATATCATGTTCACATATGTAGTAACTTCCAAATTCGTAAGGGATTGGTTATCCGACTAATTACATAACAAAGCACGCATTTGTCGTCAAATGTTCAAGATCCTTGGTAAATCCACTTGTATATTAGGATATATTTTTTCTGATGTGTGTATGCCATTGTACGAGTATTAATGATATGAGTGTCTATCTGAAACAGAGTATCTCAGAATGGAGTAGGTAATTTAGGTCCTCAGCGCAGGTTTCCTACGTTTACAAGTATTTGCAGTTATGCTATTAATATGCGGAGGTTTATTCTGAAGTGAGTAATATTTTGTTGGTGAATGAGTTGGCTAATGTCCTTTGCTGACATATCCATCTCTATACATAATTGATAATTTACTATAGTGCTAATGGAACTAAAAATAATAGAATTTAGGTACATGCACAAATACGAGTATGAGCATTAGTTTGTTTTGTATACCCTACCCCATACGGATAAAGTGATAAATCCTAACTCATCTTTCACTAGAACTAGTTGCAACATCATCACATTAAAATGCAATTTTCTCTAAAAACAGCATCAACTATTTTAACAAAATTTATATCTGAGGTAATATGGATGTTTGTAGTAAGACTGCTTGCCCCAATTTTCACTAAAAATACGGAGTAACGGTGCTTTACTTATTAGCCGATTTATATAAATTGACCGTATCTCAGTTACGGTTTATACGATTTTATTCAAAATTAATATTTAAGTCATTTTGAACATGCGTAAGGACATGGGGTTAAATTTGTTGACATATGGAAAAAAAAGTTTTTTTTTAGCCTTTTAACGCATCTTTTGAAAATGCAAATTTGGTCTTCTCTTTTCGATATTGCATACATTTCAAATCTGAACAATTCACTAACAAGCAACGAATATGAAGCATGAGCGTGCAACCCAGTCATTACTAATTATTTTATATGATGTGGACATCATTTGGAAAAAAGCTATTTTTTCAGTGCACTCAAATGAATAGATCATGTAGATGTCTTTAGTATAATATTTGTTTATGTTATTAGTTATTGTTAATTTGTTTTTTAATTCGTTTACATTTGCTTACATTTTATATGGCGACCAGATAAGAACGACAGAAAATTAAATTTAAATAAAACAACAACGGCGTGAGATATCAAATTAATTCTAGCTTTATTTTGAAGCTACATTCATGCCATTATATATGGAATAGCACATCATTTAAATGGCCGCCTCGGCTTCGCTGGCAGTGCTTCAAGCGGTCGCTCCAATTTTTGCTGACTCGGTCCAATATTTACGGCGTTATTCCGGCACTCGCGTCTCGAATGTTGGCCTCGAGCTCGTCCAAGGTGGTTGGCTTATTAGCGTAGACTAAGGACTTGACGTCCGACGGAGGACAGAAATCACAGCCATCCGAACATAAAAGAGACACGAATAAAATCTAAGTTTCGCCAACCACTACACCAAAAAGGATTTTCTGCCTGGTAGTAAAGGGTGGTGAAATTTTAAGGGCCGATGTTGAATGTGAACCACACCTAAACGTCAAGTTTTTTTCTGCATTTCATTTAACATTTCTCAATTTCAGACTAACTCAATTTGAACCATGGAAAGATACACAATCGAGCAATGCGTTAAAGTTATTCAGGCTTATTATGAAAATGGGCGTTCAAATCAAAATGCATATCGTGCATTGCGTGATTCTTTCGGTCAATTTAATCGTCCAAATGTGCGTACAATCGGAAAAATCGTGCAAAAATTTGTGCAAACCGGGTCTGTAGGAGATGTGAAAACACCAGTGCATGCTCGTGCAGCTCGTACTGCAGAAAATATTGCTGCTGTTCGCGATAGTGTGGCTGAAGAGCCGTCCACCTCAACTCGTCGTCGTGCCCAACAATTGCACCTCTCACGCTCGTCGTTGATGAACATTATGCATAAAGACTTGCATTTACGCGCTTACAAGGTGCAATTGACTCAAGAACTAAAGCCTCTTGACCATTTCAAGCGTCGTCAATGGTCACAATGGTGGCAAGAAATGGCAACAGTGGATGATCAATTTTCGAAGAAAATCATCTTCAGTGATGAGGCACATTTTCACCTCAGTGGATTCGTCAATAAGCAGAATTGCCGCATTTGGGAGAATGATAATCCAAGAGTGATTGTCGAAAAACCAATGCACCCACAAAGAGTGACTGTTTGGTGCGGTTTATGGGCTGGCGGCATCATCGGGCCGTATTTTTTCCAAAATGAGGCCGGTCAGGCAGTTACTGTGAATGGTGTTCGCTATCGTGAGATGATAACGAACTTTTTATGGCCCGAATTGGAAGATATGGATGTGGACGATATGTGGTTTCAACAGGATGGTGCCACTTGCCACACAGCTAACGAAACAATGGCTCTTTTACGCGACAAATTCAATGGCCGTGATATCTCACGTGGTGGTGATGTCAATTGGCCGCCAAGATCATGTGATTTGACACCGTTGGACTTCTTTCTTTGGGGTTATTTGAAAGAAAAGGTGTACATCGATAAGACAGCAACAATTCAAGAGCTAAAGGATGAGATAATTCGGCACATTAACGGCATAGAACCTCAATTATGCCTCAGCGTCATCGAAAATTTCGACCATCGGATGGAGGTGTGCCGCCGAGGTCGCGGCGGCCATTTGGCCGATATTTTGTTCCATACATAATTGAACCATACCAATATTATTATAATAAAAAGAAATGACAGTAATTTCCTAAATAATTTGTGTTTTATTCAAAATCAACATCGGCCCTTAAAATTTAACCACCCTTTACAATGGACACAGCAAAATAGAGTCTGAGTGCTCCGGGATTTGGAAATATCCTTTTTTTTTTGTAAAAAAAAGAAAAAAAAGGACTTGACGTAGCCTCAGAGAAAAAATCGAGGGGTGTCAAGTCGCATGATCGCGGCGGCCAATTGATGAACGCTCCTCGTGAGATGTCCCAATCGCCAAATTCCTTCTTCACAACTTCAAGCGTTGCGTCGCTTATATAGCATGCGACCTCCTCATTTCGAAAGAAATAAGGTGCTTAGTCGAACACTTGTGGATTGTGATCTCTCCAATAATGGCAATTATTCTTGTTGACATAGCCGCTGAGCCAAAAATGGGCCTCGTCCGAGAAGATGATTTTTTGGCCAAACTCCGGATCTCTGGCCAACATTTCCAGCTCCCAATTAGCAAACTCACGGCATTGTCTATAGTCGGCCGGCTTCAATTCTTGCATCAGCACAATCTTATACGGACGTAGGCCCAAATCCAATCGCAAAATAAGCCTGGTTGACTCTCTGACGACTCCCAATTCAGCTGATCTGCGCCGAATCAACATTTTTGGGTTTTATTCCTTCACTATGCACCGAACTTTATCTAGTTGGTGGTTTAAGGTCCAAAAGAGTTATCCCGGCAATAGTGTCTCGAATGTTAATCTCCAGCTCGTCCAAGGTGATTGGCTTGTTAGCGTAGACTATTTATTTATTTATTTATTTATTTATTGAGCTTAGTGCAAGCTAACTTAATCTAACTTAAACCAAACTTAACCTAACTTAGCTATTTTTTTTTTTTTTTTTTTTTTTTTTTTTTTTTTTTTTTTTTTTTATTGTTTTATCTCCGGGCCCACTTATTTTTAAACTATAACTAAAACTACTTAATACTAGATACTTAAAACTAGATGCTTAAAACTAATTGTAAGGCGGGAGATGGTGTGAAGGAAGTGAAGGAGAGTGAGTTTAAGAAATGGAGGGTGAGGGGTTTCAGTGAAGGGAGTTTCTCAATACAAATTTGCTATGGTGAAAATCAAATGAGCTTTGCATTCCGTTCGCCAGTCGTAGCCTTCTTGATATTGGCTCGTTACGACCATAATTGGTGCGGTGAAAATTTAGGTGAAAAGTGGTACAGACTTAAGGTTGCGTGGATTTGTTTCAAATGAAATTGTTCGGAGCAGCGTGGGGCAGTCGATGTTTCCTGTTATCAACTGATGGAGAAAGAGTATGTCGGCTACTTCTCGACGTTTTTCGAGTGATCGTAAATTGATCAGTTTTAAACGATCCTCATATGGGGGTAAGTTATTTTTTTTTTTTTTTTTTTTTTTTTTTTTTTTTTTTTTTTTTTTCCGAGGGTAGGTAAAAAATCTTCATGAAGACACTATGAGGATCGGTAGCGCGTGCTCATAGTAGTGTGAGATTTTTACTCACTAAAAAAACCTCCCTTCGTGATAAATTTCTTTGATTACATACTACAACTAAGTTTTGACTTATCCAGCAGTTTTTCTTTCACGTATTGAGATCGTTTGGCAGGTCCCTTTCCATTGAAAGTTCCTGCTTGTTCCGCAAATTAGGCGCGGTTTCTTGCTATCGCGTTAAATCGAAAGGTTTAGTCCTTTTTAGACGACGCAGTAGATTCCTCTCATCTAGAATTCGAAGGACTTCATTGTTAACGTGTCCTTGTAATCTGTCTTTATGCTTACGCGCGAAGTTTTTGATTTCATATTCGACTGTCGCAATTCCTAAATCTCTATGGATATCGCTATTTCTAATAAACCACGGTGCATTAACTATTGATCTTAGCACTTTATTTTCAAAAGTTTGTAAAATATTGACATTACTTATTTTGGTACAACCCCAAAGTTGTATTCCATATGTCCATATCGGCTTTAGCACTTGCTTGTATAAAAGCAGTTTGTTCTCTACATTAAGCTTGGAATGTTTTCCAAGTAACCAGTACATTTCTCTGTATTTGGTTTCGAGTTCTTTACGTTTTTTCTTCACGTGCGATTTCCATTTCAGCTTAGCATCAAGTGTCATTCCAAGATACTTAGCTTCGTTTGCAAACGGAATTTGAACCGAGTTTGAAAAGATGGGCAAATTATTTATTTTCTTATAAGTAAAATTGACATGAACAGATTTGTTTTCGTTTAGAGCTAGTCGCCAAATCTTTGTCCATTCATTTACTTTATTCAATGCTTCTTGCAATTTTTCAGTCGATTCTTCGATCGTTTTACCCGTTGCCAGGATGGCAGTGTCGTCGGCAAATGTAGCTAAGACGGTGCCTTCTTCTTGCGGTATATCGCGAGTATATAATAGGTACAAAAGCGGTCCAAGGACACTTCCCTGCGGCACCCCAGCCCTTATTTCTTTAAATTCCGAATATTCGTTTCCGTGTTTGACTCGGAAAAGTCGATTCGTCAAGTATTTTTCTAGAATATTATATAAGTGTTCCGGCAGAACTTGTCGTAATTTATATTTCAAGCCTTCATGCCAGACCTTGTCAAAAGCTTGAGAAACATCAAGGAATATGCTCGAGCAAATCTTTTTTTCTTCGTAAGCTTCTTCAATTAAATCAGTTATTCTATGCACTTGGTCTATTGTTGAGTGCTTGGTTCTAAACCCAAACTGGTGATTGGGAATAAGAGATCCTTCTTCTATAACCGGCTGTAATCGCTTAAGTACTATTCTTTCGAAAACTTTAGACATAATCGGCAGCAGCGAAATAGGTCTATACGATTTTTTATCATTCGGTGGTTTTCCTGGCTTCAGAATCATTATTACTTCCGCGACTTTCCATTGACTCGGAACATATTCTAATCTTATCGCTGCGTTTATAATGTAAAGAAACTTGACTAACGCTTTTCTAGGTAACGATTTAAGAAGCTCTCCTGTGATTAGGTCGTATCCAGGAGCTTTATTCGGTTTCAGTTTCTTTATTTCTTGTTGAAGTTCGGTCAGCCTTGCATTTCTTACTGTGTAATTGTGAAATGCTATATCCGACGCATTATCATTTTCAGCAAGCGCTTGCCCATCAAATGGTTTAAATGTTTCTTCTAAATGGGCGGCAAAGACTTCTGCTTTGTCTTTATCATTCTTGGCCCATTCGTTGTCATTTTTCTTGATTGGGGCCGCTTGTATTTTCGGTTTTTTAATGCCTTTTATAGCTTTCCAGAGCGAATAATTGGAATCTTTGTCCGCTGTTAAGCTTTCAATGCTGGTTTGTATTGTCCGGTTTTTAAAATCAATAATGGCCTTTCTTAGCAAGTTACACAAGCGATTCAAATGCGATTTATGTTGCGGAGCACGAGTTTGTTGCCATTTTTTACGCGCTTTTCTCTTCTCCCTTACCATTTCTTTTATTTCCGGTGGATATTTTTGGGCATGATTGATTGGCGTTTTCCTTTGATAGGGAGTATTTTTCCACGCGGCGCGCTGCAGAACTTCAACAAAACGATCAATTTCGATTTCGAGTTCAGAAAACGTCCTAAGTGATACTCTCAGTTCGGTATGTTCTTCAACGTCTTTTTTAAAGCCTTCCCAATCAGTTTTTCTGCTAGTTAGTCTAGCAGGTACATCTTTTTTAATTAGGCGTTCGCTCATCGTTAGAATGATAGGGGAATGATCGGAAGAGAGATCAAAACTTTCATCAATTTTAATACATTTGTCTGGTATTCCTTTTACAACAAAGAAATCGATCAGATCGGGTATTTTGTTGTTATCAGTCGGCCAATATGTTGGTTTACCAGTCGAGTGAAAATCGCATCTGTGTTGCATGCAGGCGTTGTAAAGTGCTCTGCCTTTTTGTGAGACACATCTTGAACCCCAGAAGGTGTGTTTTGCATTAAAATCACCGCCAATAATAAAATTCGGTCCAAGAGAGTTGAAAATATTTGTAAAATCATTTTTTTCAAGCCTGCAACGCAGTGGACAATAAATAGACGAGACATTGAAAGAGTAATGTCCATTTTTCACGCGTACAGTGCTCACTTGCATTGTTTCAAGCTCTATCATAATCTCTTCAGAGTGTTCGATGCAATCTTTTATGATTAAAGACGATCCGCCTCTGGCTCTTTCCGACGGGTGATAAGCGTGATAGGTACTGTATCCAGTAATGTTTACACGCGATAGTTTCGTTAGGTGAGTTTCACAGATCAAACATATGTCAATGTCATTTTCCCGTAGAAATATTTCTAGCTCTTCTAGTCTTTGTATGAGACCGTTGGCGTTCCATGCAACAATTTTAAGAAGTTTCGTCATGTTCGTTTTGAAATGCTCCTATTGTTAAGCTTATATTCAAGCTTCTCCAACCTTTCGACAATTAGCGTGTTTGTTTTTGTTTGCTCCTCAAGCCTCGCAAGGATAATAGAAAAGACGTGAGATACGGGGTTTTCCGATTAAATACTACCTTGACGAACGACAGTACGAAGTTTTATTTAGATCCTTCGTATCTGACCCCATTACAGCCACCTCCGGAGTTCCTCAAGGCAGCCACCTGGGTCCGCTGATATTCATATTGTCAAATAATGACTCAATTAAAAATTCATATCTTTCTATTTACGCTGATGATATGAAAATCTTCAGACACATTTTAACTCCCGCCGACTCTTACCCACTCCAAGAAGACTTAAACAATTTTTAAACATGGTGCCAAACAAATTTCCTTGAGCTTAATGTGAATAAATATCAAAATATTACATATTCCCGCAAGCGTGTTTCATCAGTCCACCGATCATACTTCATCGGTAATGAGCTTGTTCCCCCGTCTCTCTGTTTCGCCATCTGGGTGTCATCCGCGACAGTGAACTTAATTTTCGCTGCCATATAGACCAAATTATAAGCAGAGCCAACTCAATGGTGGGTTTCGTAAAACGCTAGTCCAAGGAATTCTCGAACCCCCATGTCACAAAATCCCCCTACGTCACTTTTGTCAGACCAATTCTTTAATATGCTAGCCAAGTGTGGTCTCCGCACCACGATGTCCATTATCAGAGAATAGAAGCGGTTCAACGCAGGTTCATCCGTTTCGCTCTACGCGGTCTCCCATGGACTGATAGATATAACTTACCCCCCTTCGGGTAGGGGTTAGAATATACCCGAGGTAGGCATGCCTGTCGTAAGAGGCGACTAAAATCCACCCTCCGTATACCGAGTATGGCGTATACAAAAACATGCAATGAACAAAACGAAAGATATTAATACCCCAGGTGGCAGTCCAGGTACACTGGAAAATCCACCCTCTTCGGAGGTCGGCTCTACGGATTCTGGGGAGAGCCATTTATTGCGTTCATCTGACCCTTTTAAAAAAGGTACTAGGGTAGTTAGATCTCCAACATCAAGATCTACCATGAAAACGTGCGGAACTAGAAGTCCGGCGACATCGATAGTGTCGGCGCACGAACAACGGACTTCAGCGAAAATTCAAAGCCTAACGGACGAAAATATGGAACTCCGGACCAGGCTAAGTAAAATGGAACTTCTCTGCGAAGAACTAAGAAAGGAATTAAATGTACTTAAAGCAGAAAATAAAGCATTTAATGATACATCGAAACCTCGTAATGAGTCTGCTGCGAGTTCAATCGTCCCCGATAACACGGATTATAAAACGGATGATGAAGAACTAAGTCGGGAAACCAATTGGATTCTAAAAAAACGGCCTGTCAAAAAACGAAAAGCTGGCTCTTCGCCCGAAATGTTAACGAGGCAAGAAAACACGCAAAATAAACGAGAAGGTAAAGAACAGCCTGACAAAATAATCACGCGTGCCGATGAAAATCCACGAAATAAGGTACGACCACCGCCACCAATATACGTGATCGGAATTGCAGACTATAATAAACTGCATTCTTTTCTCAAACCTTTGTTGCTATCCGATTTTGAAGTAACATCGCTCAACAACAACAAATGGAAAGTAAACGTAAAGGACTCAGACAGTTACCGCTCAGTATCTAATAAACTGAATACTGAAAAAATCCAGTGGTATACTTATGAAAATAAATCTGAAAGACCGATACGAGTCGTAGCTAGAGGACTTCATGCCTCATGCCGAAAGGAAGACGTTGTTCACGATTTGAAGAACAAAAACTTTAAAATCGTCGATGCGGTAAACTTAATTAAACGGGAAAAGCAAAAATTGGAAGGCGAGGAAACGATGGTTAAGCGCGAGCTTCCTCTTTTTATGCTAACCTTTGATAAGGCTGAGAGTTTAGAAAAGATTTACGAAATAAGAACAATTCTGAATGTCGTAGTCAAAATCGAACCCATGCGCAAGAATACAAGGTTGATACCTCAGTGCAAGCGATGCCAAGGATTCAACCATACGCAAACATATTGCCGAAAAGAACCGCGATGTGTCAAATGCGCCGGTAAACATCTTAGTCAAGAGTGTGGTGTAAACAAAAAAACCCCTGCAGCGTGTATTAACTGCAATGGTAAGCATCCGGCTAATTACAGAGGCTGTGAAGTAGCCAAAGAATTACAAAAAAGAAGAGATCGACTTATGAAGCCGGAAAACCCACCCTCAAAACCGGTAAATAAGGAAAAGTCGAAAACTGCTGTAAGAAAGGTGACTAGAGACAACCGAGCCGACCCTGGCGCGCTTACGTACGCTCAAGCTGCGACATCAAACACCGATCAAATTCCACACCGCGTTAAGGTAAAAGCGCCTAAAGAAAAGCCATCAGATTCTGACATGCAGACGCGTGCTCAAGCATCAACATCAATAAAAACGAACACTGATAATTCGGAAAACCCCGTATCTCACGTCTTTTCTATTATCCTTGCGAGGCTTGAGGAGCAAACAAAAACAAACACGCTAATTGTCGAAAGGTTGGAGAAGCTTGAATATAAGCTTAACAATAGGAGCATTTCAAAACGAACATGACGAAACTTCTTAAAATTGTTGCATGGAACGCCAACGGTCTCATACAAAGACTAGAAGAGCTAGAAATATTTCTACGGGAAAATGACATTGACATATGTTTGATCTGTGAAACTCACCTGACGAAACTATCGCATGTAAACATTACTGGATACAGTACCTATCACGCTTATCACCCGTCGGAAAGAGCCAGAGGCGGATCGTCTTTAATCATAAAAGATTGCATCGAACACTCTGAAGAGATTATGATAGAGCTTGAAACAATGCAAGTGAGCACTGTACGCGTGAAAAATGGACATTACTCTTTCAATGTCTCGTCTATTTATTGTCCACTGCGTTGCAGGCTTGAAAAAAATGATTTTACAAATATTTTCAACTCTCTTGGACCGAATTTTATTATTGGCGGTGATTTTAATGCAAAACACACCTTCTGGGGTTCAAGATGTGTCTCACAAAAAGGCAGAGCACTTTACAACGCCTGCATGCAACACAGATGCGATTTTCACTCGACTGGTAAACCAACATATTGGCCGACTGATAACAACAAAATACCCGATCTGATCGATTTCTTTGTTGTAAAAGGAATACCAGACAAATGTATTAAAATTGATGAAAGTTTTGATCTCTCTTCCGATCATTCCCCTATCATTCTAACGATGAGCGAACGCCTAATTAAAAAAGATGTACCTGCTAGACTAACTAGCAGAAAAACTGATTGGGAAGGCTTTAAAAAAGACGTTGAAGAACATACCGAACTGAGAGTATCACTTAGGACGTTTTCTGAACTCGAAATCGAAATTGATCGTTTTGTTGAAGTTCTGCAGCGCGCCGCGTGGAAAAATACTCCCTATCAAAGGAAAACGCCAATCAATCATGCCCAAAAATATCCACCGGAAATAAAAGAAATGGTAAGGGAGAAGAGAAAAGCGCGTAAAAAATGGCAACAAACTCGTGCTCCGCAACATAAATCGCATTTGAATCGCTTGTGTAACTTGCTAAGAAAGGCCATTATTGATTTTAAAAACCGGACAATACAAACCAGCATTGAAAGCTTAACAGCGGACAAAGATTCCAATTATTCGCTCTGGAAAGCTATAAAAGGCATTAAAAAACCGAAAATACAAGCGGCCCCAATCAAGAAAAATGACAACGAATGGGCCAAGAATGATAAAGACAAAGCAGAAGTCTTTGCCGCCCATTTAGAAGAAACATTTAAACCATTTGATGGGCAAGCGCTTGCTGAAAATGATAATGCGTCGGATATAGCATTTCACAATTACACAGTAAGAAATGCAAGGCTGACCGAACTTCAACAAGAAATAAAGAAACTGAAACCGAATAAAGCTCCTGGATACGACCTAATCACAGGAGAGCTTCTTAAATCGTTACCTAGAAAAGCGTTAGTCAAGTTTCTTTACATTATAAACGCAGCGATAAGATTAGAATATGTTCCGAGTCAATGGAAAGTCGCGGAAGTAATAATGATTCTGAAGCCAGGAAAACCACCGAATGATAAAAAATCGTATAGACCTATTTCGCTGCTGCCGATTATGTCTAAAGTTTTCGAAAGAATAGTACTTAAGCGATTACAGCCGGTTATAGAAGAAGGATCTCTTATGCCCAATCACCAGTTTGGGTTTAGAACCAAGCACTCAACAATAGACCAAGTGCATAGAATAACTGATTTAATTGAAAAAGCTTACGAAGAAAAAAAGATTTGCTCGAGCATATTCCTTGATGTTTCTCAAGCTTTTGACAAGGTCTGGCATGAAGGCTTGAAATATAAATTACGACAAGTTCTGCCGGAACACTTATATAATATTCTAGAAAAATACTTGACGAATCGACTTTTCCGAGTCAAACACGGAAACGAATATTCGGAATTTAAAGAAATAAGGGCTGGGGTGCCGCAGGGAAGTGTCCTTGGACCGCTTTTGTACCTATTATATACTCGCGATATACCGCAAGAAGAAGGCACCGTCTTAGCTACATTTGCCGACGACACTGCCATCCTGGCAACGGGTAAAACGATCGAAGAATCGACTGAAAAATTGCAAGAAGCATTGAATAAAGTAAATGAATGGACAAAGATTTGGCGACTAGCTCTAAACGAAAACAAATCTGTTCATGTCAATTTTACTTATAAGAAAATAAATAATTTGCCCATCTTTTCAAACTCGGTTCAAATTCCGTTTGCAAACGAAGCTAAGTATCTTGGAATGACACTTGATGCTAAGCTGAAATGGAAATCGCACGTGAAGAAAAAACGTAAAGAACTCGAAACCAAATACAGAGAAATGTACTGGTTACTTGGAAAACATTCCAAGCTTAATGTAGAGAACAAACTGCTTTTATACAAGCAAGTGCTAAAGCCGATATGGACATATGGAATACAACTTTGGGGTTGTACCAAAATAAGTAATGTCAATATTTTACAAACTTTTGAAAATAAAGTGCTAAGATCAATAGTTAATGCACCGTGGTTTATTAGAAATAGCGATATCCATAGAGATTTAGGAATTGCGACAGTCGAATATGAAATCAAAAACTTCGCGCGTAAGCATAAAGACAGATTACAAGGACACGTTAACAATGAAGTCCTTCGAATTCTAGATGAGAGGAATCTACTGCGTCGTCTACAAAGGACTAAACCTTTCGATTTAACGCGATAGCAAGAAACCGCGCCTAATTTGCGGAACAAGCAGGAACTTTCAATGGAAAGGGACCTGCCAAACGATCTCAATACGTGAAAGAAAAACTGCTGGATAAGTCAAAACTTAGTTGTAGTATGTAATCAAAGAAATTTATCACGAAGGGAGGTTTTTTTAGTGAGTAAAAATCTCACACTACTATGAGCACGCGCTACCGATCCTCATAGTGTCTTCATGAAGATTTTTTACCTACCCTCGGAAAAAAAAAAAAAAAAAAAAAAAAAAAAAAAAAAAAAAAAAAAAAAATAACTTACCCCCATATGAGGATCGTTTAAAACTGATCAATTTACGATCACTCGAAAAACGTCGAGAAGTAGCCGACATACTCTTTCTCCATCAGTTGATAACAGGAAACATCGACTGCCCCACGCTGCTCCGAACAATTTCATTTGAAACAAATCCACGCAACCTTAAGTCTGTACCACTTTTCACCTAAATTTTCACCGCACCAATTATGGTCGTAACGAGCCAATATCAAGAAGGCTACGACTGGCGAACGGAATGCAAAGCTCATTTGATTTTCACCATAGCAAATTTGTATTGAGAAACTCCCTTCACTGAAACCCCTCACCCACCATTTCTTAAACTCACTCTCCTTCACTTCCTTCACACCATCTCCCGCCTTACAATTAGTTTTAAGCATCTAGTTTTAAGTATCTAGTATTAAGTAGTTTTAGTTATAGTTTAAAAATAAGTGGGCCCGGAGATAAAACAATAAAAAAAAAAAAAAAAAAAAAAAAAAAAAAAAAAAAAAAAAAAAAAAATAGCTAAGTTAGGTTAAGTTTGGTTTAAGTTAGATTAAGTTAGCTTGCACTAAGCTCAATAAATAAATAAATAAATAAATAAATAGTCTACGCTAACAAGCCAATCACCTTGGACGAGCTGGAGATTAACATTCGAGACACTATTGCCGGGATAACTCTTTTGGACCTTAAACCACCAACTAGATAAAGTTCGGTGCATAGTGAAGGAATAAAACCCAAAAATGTTGATTCGGCGCAGATCAGCTGAATTGGGAGTCGTCAGAGAGTCAACCAGGCTTATTTTGCGATTGGATTTGGGCCTACGTCCGTATAAGATTGTGCTGATGCAAGAATTGAAGCCGGCCGACTATAGACAATGCCGTGAGTTTGTTAATTGGGAGCTGGAAATGTTGGCCAGAGATCCGGAGTTTGGCCAAAAAATCATCTTCTCGGACGAGGCCCATTTTTGGCTCAGCGGCTATGTCAACAAGAATAATTGCCATTATTGGAGAGATCACAATCCACAAGTGTTCGACTAAGCACCTTATTTCTTTCGAAATGAGGAGGTCGCATGCTATATAAGCGACGCAACGCTTGAAGTTGTGAAGAAGGAATTTGGCGATTGGGACATCTCACGAGGAGCGTTCATCAATTGGCCGCCGCGATCATGCGACTTGACACCCCTCGATTTTTTCTCTGAGGCTACGTCAAGTCCTTTTTTTTCTTTTTTTTACAAAAAAAAAAGGATATTTCCAAATCCCGGAGCACTCAGACTCTATTTTGCTGTGTCCATTGTAAAGGGTGGTTAAGTTTTAAGGGCCGATGTTGATTTTGAATAAAACACAAATTATTTAGGAAATTACTGTCATTTCTTTTTATTATGATAATATTGGTATGGTTCAATTATGTATGGAACAAAATATCGGCCAAATGGCCGCCGCGACCTCGGCGGCACACCTCCATCCGATGGTCGAAATTTTCGATGACGCTGAGGCATAATTGAGGTTCTATGCCGTTAATGTGAAGAATTATCTCATCCTTTAGCTCTTGAATTGTTGCTGTCTTATCGATGTACACCTTTTCTTTCAAATAACCCCAAAGAAAGAAGTCCAACGGTGTCAAATCACATGATCTTGGCGGCCAATTGACATCACCACCACGTGAGATAACACGGCCATTGAATTTGTCGCGTAAAAGAGCCATTGTTTCGTTAGCTGTGTGGCAAGTGGCACCATCCTGTTGAAACCACATATCGTCCACATCCATATCTTCCAATTCGGGCCATAAAAAGTTCGTTATCATCTCACGATAGCGAACACCATTCACAGTAACTGCCTGACCGGCCTCATTTTGGAAAAAATACGGCCCGATGATGCCGCCAGCCCATAAACCGCACCAAACAGTCACTCTTTGTGGGTGCATTGGTTTTTCGACAATCACTCTTGGATTATCATTCTCCCAAATGCGGCAATTCTGCTTATTGACGAATCCACTGAGGTGAAAATGTGCCTCATCACTGAAGATGATTTTCTTCGAAAATTGATCATCCACTGTTGCCATTTCTTGCCACCATTGTGACCATTGACGACGCTTGAAATGGTCAAGAGGCTTTAGTTCTTGAGTCAATTGCACCTTGTAAGCGCGTAAATGCAAGTCTTTATGCATAATGTTCATCAACGACGAGCGTGAGAGGTGCAATTGTTGGGCACGACGACGAGTTGAGGTGGACGGCTCTTCAGCCACACTATCGCGAACAGCAGCAATATTTTCTGCAGTACGAGCTGCACGAGCATGCACTGGTGTTTTCACATCTCCTACAGACCCGGTTTGCACAAATTTTTGCACGATTTTTCCGATTGTACGCACATTTGGACGATTAAATTGACCGAAAGAATCACGCAATGCACGATATGCATTTTGATTTGAACGCCCATTTTCATAATAAGCCTGAATAACTTTAACGCATTGCTCGATTGTGTATCTTTCCATGGTTCAAATTGAGTTAGTCTGAAATTGAGAAATGTTAAATGAAATGCAGAAAAAAACTTGACGTTTAGGTGTGGTTCACATTCAACATCGGCCCTTAAAATTTCACCACCCTTTACTACCAGGCAGAAAATCCTTTTTGGTGTAGTGGTTGGCGAAACTTAGATTTTATTCGTGTCTCTTTTATGTTCGGATGGCTGTGATTTCTGTCCTCCGTCGGACGTCAAGTCCTTAGTCTACGCTAATAAGCCAACCACCTTGGACGAGCTCGAGGCCAACATTCGAGACGCGAGTGCCGGAATAACGCCGTAAATATTGGACCGAGTCAGCAAAAATTGGAGCGACCGCTTGAAGCACTGCCAGCGAAGCCGAGGCGGCCATTTAAATGATGTGCTATTCCATATATAATGGCATGAATGTAGCTTCAAAATAAAGCTAGAATTAATTTGATATCTCACGCCGTTGTTGTTTTATTTAAATTTAATTTTCTGTCGTTCTTATCTGGTCGCCATATAAAATGTAAGCAAATGTAAACGAATTAAAAAACAAATTAACAATAACTAATAACATAAACAAATATTATACTAAAGACATCTACATGATCTATTCATTTGAGTGCACTGAAAAAATAGCTTTTTTCCAAATGATGTCCACATCATATAAAATAATTAGTAATGACTGGGTTGCACGCTCATGCTTCATATTCGTTGCTTGTTAGTGAATTGTTCAGATTTGAAATGTATGCAATATCGAAAAGAGAAGACCAAATTTGCATTTTCAAAAGATGCGTTAAAAGGCTAAAAAAAACTTTTTTTTCCATATGTCAACAAATTTAACCCCATGTCCTTACGCATGTTCAAAATGACTTAAATATTAATTTTGAATAAAATCGTATAAACCGTAACTGAGATACGGTCAATTTATATAAATCGGCTAATAAGTAAAGCACCGTTACTCCGTATTTTTAGTGAAAATTGGGGCAAGCAGTCTTACTACAAACATCCATATTACCTCAGATATAAATTTTTGTTAAAATAGTTGATGCTGTTTTAGAGAAAATTGCATTTTAATGTGATGATGTTGCAACTAGTTCTAGTGAAAGATGAGTTAGGATTTATCACTTTATCCGTATGGGGTAGGGTATACAAAACAAACTAATGCTCATACTCGTATTTGTGCATGTACCTAAATTCTATTATTTTTAGTTCCATTAGCACTATAGTAAATTATCAATTATGTATAGAGATGGATATGTCAGCAAAGGACATTAGCCAACTCATTCACCAACAAAATATTACTCACTTCAGAATAAACCTCCGCATATTAATAGCATAACTGCAAATACTTGTAAACGTAGGAAACCTGCGCTGAGGACCTAAATTACCTACTCCATTCTGAGATACTCTGTTTCAGATAGACACTCATATCATTAATACTCGTACAATGGCATACACACATCAGAAAAAATATATCCTAATATACAAGTGGATTTACCAAGGATCTTGAACATTTGACGACAAATGCGTGCTTTGTTATGTAATTAGTCGGATAACCAATCCCTTACGAATTTGGAAGTTACTACATATGTGAACATGATATAGATTTGTTTGTATTTAATGTGGTAACTATGGACCCATAAGTGTAAAGTAGTTGAGGAGAAGTATTTGAAACAATATTATTTACATAATAAGTATTTTAGGGTGTTCCAAGTTTGTATGAACATTTTGAATGTCAAAATTTGATGGGTCGTAAAATTTTCACTGAAATTGAAAAATGTTTAAAGCTCTCTCAAGAAGCTTGAAATTTATGAATAATTACTTAAAAAGTATGGAGAATAGTAAATTATCACGACACAACAAAAGTCACACCGTATAAACGTACATAATAGCAAATCGTTACAGATATGCTGATTTAGTTTGTTCAGGTGCAAACATATTCCTTGATTTCATTCTATTCGAGTAACATGCATTCTGCAACTACACTTGCCGTAACAAAAATGATTGAGTCAGCAGTCTGGAGCTTGGAACTTATGTGAATCGAGGTGAACTCGGATAGGGTTAACAGGGTCGTCTGAGTAAAGAATTATTTTCAAGTTGAATCGTTGTTTTCTTAATGGTGAACGGTTTAGTTGTTCACGATGCCGTGACATAAGGCCTTATTTCGAACACGAAGGTAGCTTACAAGCATGAAAGTTTGCGACTAAAAGGGAACAACACGTCACTTCCTTTTTCTGTCGGCTCCCGTTTGAATTAGTCCACGACGGAAGTAACTAACTCGTTCGTTTTATTTTTTTATTTTAGAGAGTGTTAACACAATGAAAAGTCGAAAGGTTAAACTGAATGTAAGTGAAAAAGGATATAATCATGCCATGGATACATATGTATGATATATATAGTGCATGACTGGGTTAAATGTAAATCACTCAGATTTAAAATTTAAACAAAATTGTCAAAAAGTTATTTATTTTTTTTTTTACATCTCTAAAGATTTTCCAAAACTTGGCATGACTTAATCTTGTACTGTCAAATATGGTTCAAATATTGATCTCGAACAAAATCCAATGAATCATAGCCAAGAAATAGCCACTTTTCATAAACGGGTTAAAAAGCGAAGTGACTACTGTTACTTAAGTATTAAGTTTGATCAAATTCTATTTTCGAGAAAATGTTTTTTTTTTTAAAGTCGGTCATTTGTAAAATACCGTTAATTTTTGAGGTTAGAATAAAAATTTCGATTTCGCCTTTAATAGTAACCCTACTGATCCTAGATATGAAGTTTGAAGAAAATCCCTTCAGCCATTTAGAACAGACAGAATTGAGAGACCCTCTTTATTGATTTTCTCTATCATAGTAATGTGAAATCGAACATTTTCAGGAAACTAATACTTTCCCTCCATAGGTGCAAGTAAAGAAGGCAAAGAATTGAAAAAAAATAAAAAAGAAAAAATTAACAAAGGTCACTTAATTTCAAAAGTGATTGCAAAAAAGGAATATCTATTTAAGTTAATAAAATCACAAAGTGTAACTTCAAATTAATATAAAAAAAGGAAAGAGAACAAATTAAGTGTAAAGCTAGATTGCAGAATAATTACCATTTTATTAAGCGAAGAAAAAAATGAACTGAAAAAATCAACTGAGTCATTCTCACATTAAATTGTGAACGTGTTAGTTGAGACTTATCGCAACCGCCCTATGGGTGTGTTTATACGCGGCTTGAGTGGTGATCTATTACGGATGCTGATCCAAAAGCTGAAAACAATCACAGAGGCATGCACAGCCTGTTTAGAAATACAAAATTTAAATTATAGAAATCACACAATCCACACTCCCAATTCATTTAATACAGTAATGGCTCTTCTTAGTCAATCTTTCAGACCACTAAGCACAAATTTAGTGAAGTGAGACCTGACTTACAGCCAAAGAGACTTTTTCGCCATCCCCGCTCATCTCAACACCTCCAGAGAGACAACAGGCCAACACTCTTACTCTTTAACCAGGTATAGCTATTCCTCTCCGGTCAATAACGTCTGGACAGGTAAACGCGGTTCTCAACAACTCGATTCGAGAATATGTCATGTCTAAACTTAGCGAAATTATTGCTAGATACGAGAACCAGTCTTCGGTTCAATTAATACAAATGAGATCGTCGAGAGGTCCCTAAAGGCAGATATAAGGACAAACACAAACCAACCCATTTAAGTTGGAAGTATTCCGTACGCCGGATGTATGAGAAAAGTCGTCGAAAAAGAAATAAGGGATCTGTTGTAGAAAAGGATTATCCGCCGTTCCAACCGCACTTACAATTCTTCGCTCTGGGTACCCCGAAAAAAACTAAACCAACTGTGGAAAAACAATATTGGATCATTATAGACTGATACCCACCTGCAAACATTAACTTCAGTCTCGCAGGCCTTGGTAATGCCAACTATTTCCCACGCTAGATCTCATTTCGGGGTTCCATTAAATTCCATGAAACCTTCCGATGTGCCAAAGTCTGCATTTTCCACAATGAACCGCAAATTTGAGTTACTAAGATTGCAGTTCGGACAAAAAAATGCCCTGGCTATATTTCAAAGAATGACAGTCGACGTTCCTAAAGAGTATATAAGAAAAAAAAATTGTATGTCTATGTAAATGACCTTCCGACCGAGAAGGACCAACTTAAGAATGTTGATACTGTCTTTGCCCTACTCTTGGAGGTGAATTTAAAAGTAAGTTTTTTTTAAAAAAACGACAGGCGTAGAGTCCCTTTGTTATATAATTTCTTCACAGAAAAGTCTATTTTTTTTTTTTTGCCGATAGTGTGAAAATCTTCTAAAGACGCCATAAGGCCCGACCGCGCGTGCTTATGATACTGTGAGAATTTAATTCACTAAAAACTCTTCAAGATTAATTCTACAACTATGCCGACGCTTATCCAGCAGTTTTATTTTCGCTTACGAGACTCGTGATTTCTGGAAAAAGATGTTCGTATGTAATTTAAAAAGAAAGTAGCGCTTTAGACAGGTTAAATTCCAATGAAAGTTCCTGTCAAAAGGTTTTGTCCTTTGGAGACGATGAATTGAATTGTTCGCGTCAAGTAGTTGAATGACGGTACGGTTACAATGGCCGTGAATACGATCTTTGTGTTTACGAACAAAATTTGTTATCTCTTCGACGATGCTGGGAATTCCCAGATCCCTATGAATATCTTCGTTACGTACGTACCACGGTGCGCTAACGATCGTTCTAAGAACTTTATTTTCAAAAGTTTGTAGGATGTTTCTATTGCTTTATGTAGGCTCAACTTCGAATGTTTCCCGAGTAGCCAGTGCAGTTGTCGGTATTTGTTTTCGAGCTCGTTGCGTTTCTTTTTTACGTGCGATTTTCATTTAAGCTTAACATCAATGTAGAGTCATTCCTAGATATTTTGCCTTGTTCGCGTACGCTATTGGAGTCGAGTTTAAATATACAGGTAATCTATCCACTTTTTTTGTACGTAAAGTTGATGTGAGTAGATTCGCTTTCGTTCAGCACAATACGCCAAGAATTCGTCCAAGCGTGGACTTTGTTAATAGCATGTTGCAGCTTTTCAGTTGCTGCTTCAATCATATCGCCGGTTGTCAATATCGCCGTATCATCCGCAAACGTGGCGATGCCGCAGTTTCTTTCCTGCGGAATACCGCGCGTGTAGAGTACATATAGAAGTGGGCCAAGGACACTTCCTTGTGGGATTCCGGCCGCAATCTCCTTGAACTCAGAGTAATCATTTCCGTGCTTAACACGAAAAAGTCTTTCGGTAAGGTACGATCGTAAGATTAGAAAGAGTTGCCGTGGCAGTAGTCGTTGCAATTTATACTCCAAGCCTTCGTGTCAAACCTTATCGAAAGCTTGTGATCCGTCAAGAAATACACCACAACAAATCTTTTTTTCTTCGAGAGTTTTCTCAATCGCGTCAGTTATTTTGTTGACTTGGTCGATTGTAGAATGTTTGACTCTAAATCCAAACTGATGATCAGGAATGAGACGTCTTTCGTTGATTACTTTTTGTAGTCGTTTTGAAAGTAGTTTTTCGAATATTTTAGAGATAACCGGCAATAGGGAAATAGGATGATATGATTTCTTCTCATTCAGAAGTTTGCCTGGTTTCGGGACCATTACAATCTCTGCGACTCTCCATTGTCTTGGAACGTAGAGTAATCTGAACGAAGCGTTAATCAAATATAGTAGTTTGATAAGAGCTTTATTTGGTAATTCCTTGACCAGCTGCGCCGTTATCAAGTCGTAACCCGGTGCCTTTTTAGTCTTTAGACTTTTAATCACTTCCCTCAGTTCAATTAATGCAACTTTTTTTACTTTAAAGTTATCAGATGTCATGACTGGGGAGCCGGGCGTTATCGAAGGGCCGTCGAATGGCTTAAACGTTTCTTCTAAGTGCAAAGCAAATGTTCTGCCTTTTCTTTGTCGCTCTTGGCCCAAGTTCTATCGTTTTTCGGAATTGGTGGCTCTGGGTTTGTGGTTTCTGGATGCTTTTTAGCGCTTTCCAAAGTGAATAATTTGATTCTCTTCCAGTGGAGTGATTTTCATAGTAGGTCGCTATATTATTGCTTTTAAATTCCCGAATACTATCTCCAAGGCGATCGCATAGTCGGTTAAGGATCTTTTAATGCTGCGGTGCACGAGTGATTTGCCATTTCTTTCGTGCTTTTATTTTCTCCCTCACCAGTTCAATGATTTCACTTTGATACTTTTCATTGCGGTTAATCTTATAGCTTCTAGAAAAAGTGTTTCCCCATGCCGCTCTTTGATTTGTTTCCACGAAACGATCAACTTCGTCCTCCAGTTCACAAGGCGTCTTAAGTGATACATTTAAGGCGACATTTGTTTCGCAATCATTTCTAAAACCCTCCCAATTTGTTCTATTGCTAGTAAGTCTTGGAGGTTCTTCTTTCTTAATCAACGCTTCACCAAGTAATAAATTTACCGGAGAGTGGTCAGAAGAGAGATCAAAACTTTCTTCGACTGTAATAAATTAGTCGTAAGTACCTTTTGAAACGAAAAAATTGTGAATTTTTTCTGAATCGGTTGGCCAATAGGTGGGTTTTCCTGTGGAATAAAAACAACAACCTAATTCATATGCCACTTCATAGAGAATTTTTCCTTTAGATGATGCACATCTTGAACCCCAGAAGGTGTTCTTCGCGTTGAAATCTCCACCAATAAGGAAATTTGAACCAAGGGCATTGAAGACACGAAAGTAGTCGTCTTTTTCAAGCGAGCATCGCGGCGGACAGTAAATAGACGCTATGTTGTAGCTCAAGTGTTTATTTTTAACCCTTACTGCGCACAGCTGAAGTTTTTCCAGCTATATGTTTATATCGACCGAGTGTTCGATGTTAGTTTTAATGAATGATGAGGACGAACCGCCCCCCGCTCTATCAGAAAGATGGTAGGCGTGATAACCAACGTAGCCTCTTATATTTATTTGCGATTCCCTTGTTAGATGGGTTTCGGAGATCAAACATATGTCGATATTTTCTCTCATTAGAAACATTTATAATTCGTTAGATTTTTGTAAGCGTCCGTTTGCCTTCCATTTTATAATTTTAAACAAAAATGGACCCTTTGCTTAAAATTATAACATGGAATGCAAACGGACTCTTACAAAAATCTAACGAATTAGAAATTTTTCTAATCGACTTAGATTTAGATATAAGGTTAGCCATACAAAAGCTTTCGACGTTACTGAGACGTTCGAGAATTCGTTTGTTCGTTTCACATTGTTCCTCGAACTTAGCGTAAATACAGTTCAGAATTTTTTTCAACGTATCAGAGGGTGGCCCGTAGTTTCGTCTAGTTGCTTTGACTGCAGCCTGAGAATATGTTAGAAAACTGGGATTCGTTTTCTTATCCGAGGTTATTTTTCGTTTAGTCTTTTTAGTGGACGACTTCGACGTACTTTTAATCAGCGTAGATGGCTGATTGACTGTTCAAGAGTCTGCACTGCTGATTTAAGCGTCCTTTCAGAAAAGTCTAATGGATTCGCATCGGGAGAATTCGTTAGCCATTATGTCGAGGAAAGTGCAGAACGTTTTGTTGCAGACATTCTTGGTTTCCTCGGGCTTTGTGGGAAGGTGCAGAGTCCTGTTGGAATGTCCAGGGTCTTTGGCCGAAATGTTTGCATGCCCATGGTTTCAACTCAGCTTCTAAGACAGTTTCATTATAAACCATCGCGTTTATCTTAACGCCACGGTCCAAAATACGAGCGGAATCCTACCATCGGCAGTCACATCGGCCCAAACTATGAAATTATTGTATTAAATCTCTGGCAGGTAAACTCGTTCATTTTGCTTGTTGGCAAGTTGATCAATTGGAAATGGTGCTTCGTTTTAGAGGAGACGATATTTGGCAATTGGCCACTTGCGTGCAAGCGGATCAACTCCTTTGCTCTTTCCACTCTAACTCTTTTTTATTCAGGTGTGAGATCGAGCACTTTTTGGAACTTTAAGGCCTTGAGTCCGAGCTCATTTTTCAAAATGTGTTCTCTGGATATGTTTAGAGCTCATTATTCTTCCGCTACGCCGAGGATTTCGTTCGATTCTAGCCTTCACATTCCGAATCACTGTTGGCGATGTTGCTGTCTTTTTCGGACCAACTCCATAGCGTTTTGCAATGCTGCCGGTTTCGTTGTAACGTGATATGGTGCTATACACAAACATTTTGTTCACTTTCAAATGCTTCAGTAGATACCAGAGAGTTGTATAGTGATGTTACAAAAGGTGTATTTAGAAAAATTGACTGGCGATAGAAAATATCAACTGTACCCCAGCACCTTCCTATCATTGCGAAATCCTTCAATTGGATATAATAGAAATTCAAAATCAAAAATTTATTGGCTGTGTAGATAAATTTTCAAAATTAGGGAAAATGTTTTATCAAAAACAGATCCGTCCTTCATCCCAGAGACAAAGTTATTACGACAACGAGAGTAGGCGCTCTGAGGAATATCTCAACTTGACCTGAAAGGTCAATTTGAGATATTCCATTCAACTATCTTGGAAATTTACCTATGCCTTAAAGCTGAATGTAAAGATTTATGGTGAAAAGAACTAGTAAAGACACACAATATGAAACAATTCACACAATATAAAACAATTCACTCGGTCACATAGCGTCTGAACCCGAAGATTTAATTACCAAAATTTAGTCGATTTCCGCACTTAAGTCAGTAGGGAGCTATAATAAATGGCGAGATTCAAATAAAATAAAATAAAATAAATCTCTATAGAAACTCAGAAAGAATACAACCAAAAGCTTACAAAAAAGGAGATGTAATACTGTTGTGTTTGAGAGCCATCGTTGAAGAAGTTTTAACTCTCCGTGGAGCCAGTGTTTAAGCACAGAAGGTGTCGTTGTCGGCAGGTTTTCCGCTGTCAATTCTTCTCGATCTTTCGCTGCAACAATGTGGCCTAATCCTACCTCCACCAATTGCTCCGACCACTTCATTTAATTAAGTCAATTGTTAAAAATAAGTATTGAATAATATTGAATAAATATACATGAATTTAAATTTTACAAATTGCAAAGTTACATTAATTTCGCGACAAGGATTGTGGAGCAATTAAAAAAGCAGCTAGAGGAGAGAGGATGGACCAGCTTCTAGAAAAAAACACGGAGTGCATGACAAAACTCATGCAAAGTTTTCTGGTGCATCGACCACCGCAACACACATTCCACAATGCGGAGCTTTCGATCCATCTAAAACAAACTGGGAGAATTATCATTTCCAACTTCAGCAGCATTTCGATGCGAATTCAGTGACAGAAGAGAACCAAAAGAAGTAATACTTTTTGTCACGGTGCGGTGATTACACTCTGGACCTGCTGAAGAAATTATTGGAAACGACTAACGTAAGTACACACACATGTAGCAAGCTAAGCGAGAGGCTAACAAAGCACTTTCAATCCAACGTACACATTCTGGCGTCGAGATGCAAATTTCTCCGCCATAAAATGGCACCATGTCAAAGCTATGGGGATTGAATTGGCGATCTAAAGGTAGTATGCATACTACATGATTCCCGACATGATCGCATTTTACACTCCACATGATCAAGTTCGGCTGGCAGCGGCACAATGTAAGGACCCCACACTTGGAAAAATGAAAGAGATCATCACGGTATTCGAGTCAACACAGATGGCTTCAGCAATGTTAATGGACATTGACACAAGTACAGCAGCAGAAGTCAGCGCTATTTACCAAATATGTAAGACCAACATATCGTCATTGTAAGTCATGCCCCAATTGCAACATATACCATGATCGAAGTCGGTGCAAATTTTTGATGGCCGATGGGACAAATGTAATCGCCGGGGGTACCTTCAGAGTGTCTGTATGTCAATTCGGAAAACAGGTGACACCTCGCAGTCAGATTCACATTCTGGACGTCACCGGCAACGTGATGACCCTCGCAGTCGAAAGAATTATCGCCCTAATTCAGCATCGCACTCAAATGCTCGTATACAAGTACTCGTCAGCAGTCGTTAGTTTCTAGTAGTAAACGAGGTAACGAAATCACGCATTCAATTCACCAGCTGTGCCGGACAGAAATTTGCACCCTGCAAGAAGAAATCGGGAAATATAAGAGCAAAGAAAATAAAATATTTGTTACCCTTTCGAAAAACGAAGTTCCGTTAGATTTTCAGTTAGATACCGGAGCAGCTTGCTCGTTAATAGGTCTAAAAGGCTACCGCGACTTAGGTCTATCAAGTGGCCAGCAGATAGATAGAGTACGAAGAGAGTATGGTAATTTCAGAGTGCCAGTGAAGGGAGTAGTTAAGATCAAGGTCACTTGGAAGAAAATGGTTCGGTGGTTATCTTTATTGGTTGCTGATATTTCCACAGAATCTGGTTTGTTGAGTGCCAACGCTTAACTTTCGGCACGTCAAGTTCCGCCGTTTTTTTCCAAAGATACATGGAGCAACTAGAGATCTGCCTAAGCCTAGTAATCTCAAGGATTTGGAGCTTTCTTGGGAAAGCTAAATTATTATAATCTGTTCATAGAAAACTTCGCACAGATTGCAGCACCACTTAACAAATTACGTTAAAAATAAGTAAAATTTGTTTGGGGAATAAAACAGCAAAGCGTGTTTGACATTTTTATTGAAACAATTATGAGAATGTCGAGGCTAATGCATATTCGAGACGATTTGCGCATAACATTGGCGACAGACGCATTCTCGCACGGCATCGGTGCTGTGATATCCCACATTTACCCAGAGAGCTCAGAAAAATCCATAGCGTTTGCTTCTAAGACGTTCAAGGAGGCACAAAAGAGATATAATTAATTTGAAAAAGAAGCCCTTTCAATCATCTACGGGGTTAAAAAATTTTATCAATACTTGTTTGGAAATCAGTTTAAACCAGAAAAAAAACCTCCTAAAATAATTATTCAACGTCTTCAGCGTTGGGCAATCACCTTGATGAGTTACACTTACGCAATTCGCTACCGACCAACGGCACAGCATGGCAATGCTGTCTGTCTATCTAGTTTACCAGTCGGTCCAGATGCAGTTGCCAATGGGTTAACCCAATTTAATGCCATATTTTCGGCGAAGGTTTAGCTTATGTATTTGTGCTAATGTAGTTTTATTACAAACGGATAATCCCGGAGTAGTTGTTCCACATCGTCTTCAGCAGAAGGTCTTATCATTGTTACACGAAGGTCACTGGGGCGAGACCAGAATGAAGCAGATTTACGTCGTTATTGCTGGTGGTCGGGGGTGGATGAGATGATTCAGAAAACAGTTAAGATTTGCAATGCTTGTCATGTCATCACGAGTCAGACTACTAAGCAGTACACCAGTTGGCCAGTTACCGAAGCAGCTTGGGCACGCATACATGTTAACTTTTGCGGGTCCATTCGAGAACCAAATGTGGCTTATTATCGTAGACTCTTTTTCGAAATTCCCTTTCGTGGTGAAGATTTCCTCTACAACGTCAAAATCACCTATCAGCGCACTTCAGGCACTTTTCGCTCTGGAAGAGCTGTCCAGAACGTTGGCGTCAGACAACGGCACACAATTTACGTCGGAAGAGTTTCAAGAATTCCGTCGCCGGTACTCAACTGATTACATAATTACGCCTCTTTTCAACCTGAAATCAAACGGAGCAGCAGAGCGGATGGTGCGGAATTTCAAGACGTCATTGACAAACATTTTGAGCGCCTCGACTCCAAGCGAGGACGCTTTGCAAATATTCTTGTCAAGATATCGAGCAGCGCTGGATGTGGTGGAAAGTCACCAGCGGACAGACTTCACGGTCGTTGTGACCGCACTGTCACTCTACTACCAATGTCAATATCTTCGTGGAACCAAATGGGTAAAGGCAATCATTCTGGATGTGATTGTACCGAGTAGAAAGAGAATTTGGTTTTGGCGTCGGCATTAGAATCAGACCCGAGCCAGTTTATCGGTTTGCGAAGGGGGCTCGGTTGTAGCAAGGAATCAGGCAAGTAGAAAATATGTCCTTACTAATTCTTTTCATCTTTATTGTTCAGAAAGGTCATCATCGTCAAATGAAGAGAACCAATCGGGAGAGGACCCAGCCTGTATAAAGCCTCAACCATCTACCCCGGGGATTCAGCTAACATCACCTATACAACACTCGCAGACCTCCCCTAACCTGGTGTCAGCTTGGGTACTGGTTTAAATGATAAGAAAGCGATATTCGATTTTAAATAAGTCTGGAGGAAGCTGTTGTGTTTGAGAGCCAACGGTGGAGAAGTTTGAAGAGCCGTGGAGCCAGTATTGTGTTAAAGCTCAGATGATGTCGTTGTCGGCAAGTTTTTCGACATAACTTTTTCTCGATCTTTCGCAGCAACAACGTGGCCTCCACCAATTGCTCCGACCACTTTATTTAATTAAGTCAATTGTTAAAAATAAGTATTGAATAATATTGAAGTAAATATACGAGTACATGAATTTAAATACACAAGTTGTAAAGTTACATTAAATACATACTCGTACAGCTCTTAAAGCCAATCCCCATTTTTGAAATGAAGTTGTGGCAAAAAATAATAAAGTGGCTGTTGTCACTACAACAGGGGTTATGACCCCAGAAGAGTTCATAAAACTCAGATTAAGAATACATTTATAAGATACATACTATTATACATATACGCAAAATAAAAAAAAAAAAAGAGAAATGATAAATAAAAATACCAATCTGAACACGTTATCATAATTAAATTTGTTGCTTTTTCTTTCTCATTATAGTGGTTGTATGTAGCACTCAACATAAATAATTAACAACTATTAAGAATTCAGAATTTCAGGTTGATTTTAAAATTAATGTTTCAAGTCAATTTATATCATTATGTTAGAATTTAAGATATGAATGTATTTCCTGTTGTTCCGCTCCAAACATCAGCGTATCAAATTTGTATAGGCTACTTTTACCGTTATTAGTAGTGGCCGGGCAAGGTTTCCTCGTCTTCGACTAGCGCCTGTCGTATCCATAAAAAAAGGAAAGTCTTGGATAATCGATGGACACTTTAATTTGTACATATAGTTGATATAACCTGACTTCAGGACCTGTTAGAAAAAATGGCAGCAACCGTGAGAAACGGAATAAAAAAAGGGAAGAAACTAGTCACAGATGGCCACTTGTACTAGATAAGCGAACGCATAAATTTATTGAAGGGGAAGACTCAAAGGGCAACAAGGTCTATTAGCTGAATAAAATCCGCCTGGAATGGATAGCAGGTAATCCCGACTTTGGGAGTAGGACAAAATTCTACAAACCGAACAGGACATAATTAAATTGAATTAATGAATAGATTCTCATCATAATAGCAGATATTACCAAAAAGATTAACTGGGTGATAGAAACCTCCAACACCCAGGTCAAAACATCGAACCTAATGACATTCGAGCAACCCACCTTAATCGAATTAGGGTAATCGAAGAAAAATTCAACGAAATTGTGTAAGCATGTCAGATGGCAAGAAGCGGGATATTTAACATCAATCTTCTAGACCGAAAAGAAATCAACAGGATAATTGGGGAAATTGATACTCTACCTTATGGAAATGAAGTCCAAGTTCTAAAATATGGAACAACTTCAGTTTTTACCAACGCCTTTATGCTGCTTTACGTGCTTTTGATGCCTAAAGTGAGAAAAACAGAATATAACCACTACTAACGAGACTATCTAGATCGACCTTGATGTTGCTGAATCACGTGCGATGTATTATCGAACTCCCTCACGATAAGTAACTTGACAGTCACCGAACAAAATGTTCAGGAGAAAATACCAGAGGATGAGTCTATACCTCGCCTACTGAAGCGAGGGCTGCCATCTGTACCTTACGCGCGAGGACCGTGAAAGTCATCGAACTTGTTAACATCTTTCTAACAAACTTCAAGGGTCAGCTGACATCAGGCAACTTCTCAAAAACTCTGGTGGAACTCACGTAATTCAGGTAGTCTGAATAAAGAATTATTTTCAAGTTGAATCGTTGTTTTGTTCTCGGTAAACGGCTGGCTGTTCACGAGGGCTTCGGTCCCCATGAGTTAAATATGTATATGTTCATGTGGAATGCTGGGTTGCACTGTCCATGCATACGCGCATGTAAACATGTTTACGCTTTAAGAACTCGAGCCATTTTGGTTGGGCTCTCTTCCAACGGGAGTGAAATGCAAAAGTAAATAATCATGTTTACGATCGAAGCTTCTCTTCGACCAATTCTGTCGTTGCGTAGCAACAACATTATAGGAGTTGCGATGCCGCCAACAAGGTCAAAGGTGCGTTATTGGTTTAAGTTTTTTGTTTTTGCAAATATTTTTTTTAATATTAATAATAGTAATGTTTAGTTAGTTCTTAAGCTAGCGAGTAAGCATTCCATCGTATACTTCAGTTCTGGTAGCAGATCTATTAAGAATAGTTTGTTGAAAAAAAAAAAAAAAAATAATAATAATAATAATAATAATAATAATAATAATAATAATAAAATACATTAAACAAAAAAAAAGGTCAAATGCTTTTTTTCTTCCCCTTTTAAACATTTTCGAATATATAACTGGCGCAGTTGGTGAAGCCCTCACATAAATAAATAAATTAAAGACAAAGCAATCTATTGGTGTACCTATATGCTATGTATACAAAAAAAGAAAACACGCAAAACAAACAAAACGGACCATTATGTATGTTGGAGTAAGACACATTTATTTTAGTTGGTCACACTGTGCTTTAGGCCTCACTGTGAAGAGGATATAATTCAAGGAAAAACAGGAGTTGAAGATAGAAGTAAGAAAAGAGTGTAAAAATACAAATCTGTGTGTGCTCAACAGGCAGTTGGTTTGTGTGAGACGTCGCGAGTAGATACGCAGCAGAATTGGTTTGGTTTTTAAGAATTGGACTAAGATTAATACTGTAATATGCAAGCTACGGCTCGAGTAGATAAAACAATATTCTGTGAAATTATTTCTTTATTTTCTAGTCTATAGAACAATTCAGGTTCACACTATACTATTTTTCGCAATTCTTTTCTTACAAGGTCTATGTCCTCTCAAATCACTTTATCTCCTTTCAATTACTTAATTCACAAATCCAAACTAATTACTTCTTGTTAAATCTCAACTTTCAATTTATCACAAAATTAAAACTTCGCCCATTATCACTTTTCTAATCTCTTCGCCACAGTTTAGAAACTACTGCGCCTTTTTGATCGCCATCTGTCCTTATATAGCAGAAGTTTCTGATAGCCAGAAACTTCTAGCAAATTCTTCGACCACTGGAACAGGAATAATTCTGATGTAATAATTCCAAGATGACAATCATTTCGTGCAGTTATAATTCTCTCTTGTTCTCTTTTATCCGTGATATTATCCGAGCTGTGGTGACTAATTTCAGACACGAACCTCAAATGAAAAGACACTTCGGAATTAGTTGCCTGTTCGAGGGCGTAGTTATTATGCTACATTATGTTACACTGCCCTCCTCTTAGACTTGTTCGTCCCGAACAAGTGTGTCCTCACTTCGGCCATTGTATCGACTCAGTCGGTCCACATGAACCACTTTCATTCTGGCCCTTGGTCCTCGCTGGATGCGGTAGACGACATCGTTGATGCGGGTTATTATTCTGTAGGGACCCTCCCAGTTCTGCTGCAACTTAGGTGATTGGCCCTTTTGGCGATGGGGATTATACAGCCACACTAGATCTCCTTCCTGGAATCCTGACGTTGTTGCCTTGGCATCATACCTGGTCTTCATGCGGTCGCTCGTTATCTTAATCTGGCTTCTGGTCCTTTGGTGTATTTCCCTAAGCCTTTCCCTAAGGTCCGCCACGTACTCTTCTTCATTTCTGGGCTCATTGGTAGGAGATCCAAATTTCACCTCACTGGGTAACCGAGCTATTCCACCAAATAAGATTTCGAACGGCGCATGTCGAGTAGTGCTATGCACGGCGCTTCTATAGGCCATCAAAAACAAGGGAATCTGCCGGTCCCAATCCCGTTGGTAGTCACCTACGACCTTCGAGAGATGTTCGTCCAAAGTCCTATTGAAACGCTCCACCATACCGTCCGACTGTGGATGAAGCGGGGTTGTCCTTGTCTTTTTGATTCCGAGTAGTTGACACATCTCTTGGAAGATTCTTGACTCGAAGTTCCGCCCTTGGTCAGAATGCAATTCCAAGGGCACACCGAATCTGCTAAATCAATTGTAGATGATCTGCTCCGCCACGGTTCTGGCTTCCTGGTTAGGGATCGGAAACGCTTCCGGCCACTTACTGAAGTAGTCCATCACTATGAGTATATACCGATTACCACTGTCGGTTTCCGGAAAGGGCCCTGCGATGTCAATGGCGATTCGTTCGAAAGGTGCTCCCACGTTGTATTGGTGCATCTTACCTCGAGTTTTGATTCTCGGACCCTTGCTAGCTGCACACACGTCGCATTTTCTGCACCAGTCTTCGATATCTTCCTTCGCTTTTAACCAATAAAAACGTTCTCGTACCTTTCCTAGCGTCTTATTCACTCCCAAGTGGCCTCCGGTCGCCCCGCCATGCATTTCCTGTAACACCTCCTTGACCCTCGTCTGCGGTACGACAAGCTGCATTACAAACGACTTTCTGTCGGAGGATTCCCATTTTCTTCTCAGAACACCTTCTTGGACATGGAGGGAGTCCCACTGCGCAAAATATGCCTTTAAGGTCGGGCTTCTGTGAGAGATGTCCTGATGATCCGGTTTCTCCATGTTCTCCTTCCAGGCCAGAATCGGCTCGATATCCGGGTCTTCCTTCTGAGCGTTCCGGATCTCATCTACGCTCCAGCCGGCGATAGGTTCGGCTCTCATTCTTTGGATGGAAACCAGCTCCCGTTCTTCCTGACGCGCACAATGTTTACAATCCGTTCTGCATGGTCTCCGGGACAGTGCATCCGCATTAGAGTGGAGTTTTCCTTTACGATGCTGTATTTCGTAGTCGTAGATTTGCAGCCTTTCGATCCATCTTGCGACCTGACCCTCAGGACTCTTGAACTGTAATAGCCATTTTAAGGCTGCATGGTCTGTGCGAAGAACGAACTTCCTCCCGTAGAGGTATTTGTGAAAATGCTTCGTAGCCAAGATCAAAGCTAGAAGTTCCCGCCTTGTCACGCAGTAGTCCCTTTCTGGCTTAGAGAGCACCTTGCTGAAGTACGCAACCACCTTCTCTTGGCCGTCATGCACCTGGGAGAGTACGGCTCCTACCCCGACATTACTAACATCTGCATCCACAACGAACGTTTCCCCGGGAGTGGGGTAAGCCAGTATCGGGGCATCGCATAGCCGTTGTTTAAGTGCCTTGAAGCTCTTCTCACACTCAATTGACCATTTGAATTGTTTTCCCTTTTCCGTCAACTGGTGCAGGCTCTTTGCGATCCCGGCAAAATCCTTCACGAACCGTCTGTAGTAGGTGGCTAGGCCCAGGAAGCTCCTTAGTTGGTGTTTGTCTTTGGGGACTGGCCAGTTTTTCACCGCTTCGACCTTCTCTGGATCGGTTCTCACTCCTTTCGCTGAAATTATGTGTCCCAGCTACTTGATTCCGCTCTAAACAGGGCGCACTTCTTGGGGTTGAGCTTCAGGTGGGCACTTCGAAGCCTTTGAAACACATCCCTTAGATTGTCTCGGTGTTGCGCAAACGTTTTTCCTACGACGATGACATCATCCAAGTATACCAAACAAGTTTTCCATGTTAACCCTTGCAGGACACATTCCATCAATCGCTCGAAAGTCGCCGGAGCATTGCACAGCCCGAATGGCATTACCGTGAATTGCCATAGCCCATTTCCTGCGGTGAAGGCGGTTTTCTCCCGGTCTTCTGGATGGATCTGTACCTGCCAGTAGCCACTCTTCAAGTCGAGAGTGGAAAACCATCGGGCTCCTGATAGTGTGTCTAGCGTGTCGTCAATCCGTGGCAGAGGATAGCTATCTTTCTTGGTGACGAAATTGAGCTGCCGATTGTCCACGCAGAATCGCGTGCTGCCATCTTTCTTCTTAACCAGTACAACCGGTGATGCCCACGGACTTTTGGAACTTTCAATCAGACCTTCTTTCTCCATTGCCGACACCATCTCTGCAACTTCTGTCTGCTTTGCCAATGGAAGCTAGGCGCCTTCCATTGGCAAAGCAGACAGGCTGACGAATTGGTCTAGTATCACCAGTGTCTATTCGATGTTGTACCAGGTGTGTTCGGCCGTATTCTCCGTCCTGTGAGGCAAATACATCAGCGTACTCATTGATAAGATTCTCTGCCATAGTTCGCTGCTCCTGATTCAGCTCACTGGACTGGAGAATCGTCTCTCTCGTTTCCGCTGTCCAAGGTGATGGGAGAGGTTTTGGAGCATCACGTTCAGATATTGTTGCGACGGCGGTAATCGGCGTGCATTTTCCAGTCACTCCCCTCGCCTTAGTTTGACAGTGTGTGGTCTTGTGTTCAAAACTCCCACTGGAACCATGGTGTTCTTTGGTTCGACTAACGTCTTTCCCACGATGTAGTCTTGAGAATTCTTCTCTGGGTCTGGTTCTACTATGTAGAATCGGTGGCTCCCAAGATCACCTTCCAGCTTCGTCCAAATGATTGTCTCTGAAGACGGCGACAAAACTTCGTCTTTGCTGATGACTGTCCTGAGAGTTATGGCATTCTAGTTTCCGTACACCATCGGAATCTCCACATTTCGATACCTCAGTACTTGCATCCCGATGTCCAAGATTACTTCATTTGCTTTCATGAAGTCTACTCCGATGATGCACTCGTCGCATATATCTGCCACCAGAAACGCATGGGAGAACGTCAGTCCTGCCAGAGTAATCGTAAGACGAACTTCTCCAAATACCTTCGCCATTTCCCCTGTTGCAGTCTTCAGGCAGTAGCTGTTGGTGTTGTGCAGCCAGGAGCTTTTGACGATATCTCTTCTTACAATGGAGGCAGTGGCACCTGTGTCGATGGTGGCTACGCACTTCTTCTCGTTGATTAGTGCCTCCACTGTCAGGCTCTTGTTACCCCGTTTGGTTTGCAAAACTTGAATGGTGGTCCTGGGGTCCTCGATTCCAGTAACCAACTTCTGCCCCGCGAAGTTGGTCCTTACGCATCTCCCGACTGCTGGTTTTGGGAAGTCTGACCGACAGGATGCTTCCTCTCTGCTTCTCCTACTTCCGCAATGTGGACAATTTCCTCGTCTAGGTGCACTTCTGCACTGCCGTTGTAGGTGTCCGGTTTGGTTGCAATTCCAGCAACGGATTTGACTTCCGCGAGCTTTGACGGCTGTTCTCTGGCATGAGCATTCCACGACGGACATTTCCCTGACACGGTGTATTCCCTGGTATGCTTGGTCCGCAGCCTTCATTGACAAAGCGAATGCCAATGCCTCGGGGAGTGTTCGCTTTTTAGCCATCCTTACAGCCATTTGCAGTTGTCTGTCCTCTATGGCCTAAATAAAAGCTTCCACCGCCATTTCGTTGATAAGCTCCTCACCGGCTTTAGGGTATGAAAGATGGGCTAGTCGCTCTATATCCGCCTGCAACTGTTGGAGCGTTTCCCCCCTTTTCTGGACTCGACTACGCAGCTGAACCCTGTACACCTGCTGCATGTGTTCATCCCCAAACCGCATCTCGATAGCCTGAACCAGAGAATCGTAGTTCTGCTGTTTATCTTCCGGGATGGTCTGCAAGAGCTCCGCAGCTGGACCCCTCAGTGCAAGTGTGAGTGCAATGGACTTCTCTTCATCGTCCCAGCTATTGGTCATTGCGGCCGCTTCGAATTGCCTTTTATAAATTGGCCATGATGTTTGACCATCGAAGATAGGAGGCTGCATCTCCTTTCTTCTCAGACCGTCAGTGGAATATTCCCGTGCTTTCTGTCTCTTCACGTTGCTGAGTTCCTTAGTAAGATTTTCGATTTGCTTTTCTACTTTTTCGAACCGAGTCTCTATCTTCCCGAACTGAGTTTCATGCTTCTCAAAGTTTTCATCGAATCTAGTTTCGACTTTTTTCGAGTTGCGTCTCGACCTTCTCGATTTTCTCTTCGATCGCTTCGAATTTGGATTCCAAGTTCTTGTTTTGCTCATCAAGTTTGCTTTCCAGAGCATCTAGAGAATTCTTTTGTTCGTCCATCTTAAGTTCTAGAGAATTCCTCTGGTCGTCCATTGCTTTCTTCTGTTCGTCCATTGCTTTCTTTTGTTCGTCCATTGCTTTCTTTTGTTCGTCCAGCTTAAGTTCTAGAGAGTTCTTTTGGTCGTCTATTGCTTTCTTTTGGTCATCGAGCTTAAGTTCCAGAGACTTCTTTTGGTCTTCCATTGTTTTCCTTTGTTCGTCCATGACTGACTTAAGTTGCAGGAGCAGACTTGTTATATCCGGGTCGGCTACTGTACTTGCTGGTTCCTCTCCCACGTCAAACTCTACGTCATGCGGATTTTCACCTTCGTGCGTTACTGCTTCTTCCAAACGAATCAGTAGGGCATCTTTTCCCCCAGTTGTGTCGAGGTTCCGCTTACTGAGTTCTGCCTTTAGTTGAGTTATAGTTAGTTTTCCCAATTTGCGACCCATTTTGCGCAACTAATTAACTCAACACAGAAATGGTTTTTTTTTTTTTTTTTTATTGTGCAATTTCACACCACGGAAATAGTTATTCAAAGAATAAGTTTTATCCCGCTTCTGACACCAATGTAATATGCAAGCTACGGCTCGAGTAGATAAAACAATATTCTGTGAAATTATTTCCTTATTTTCTAGTCTATAGAACAATTCAGGTTCACACTATACTATTCTTCGCAATTCTTTTCTTACAAGGTCTCTGTCCTCTCAAATCACTTATCTCCTTTCAATTACTTAATTCACAAATCCAAAATAATTACTTCTTGTTAAATCTCAACTTTCAATTTATCACAAAATTACAACTTCGCCCATTATAACTTTTCTAATCTCTTCGCCACAGTTTAGAAACTACTGCGCCTTTTTGATCGCTATCTGTCCTTATATAGCAGAAGTTTCTGATAGCCAGAAACTTCTAGCAAATTCTTCGACCACTGGAACAGGAATAATTCTGATGTAATAATTCAAAGATGACAATCATTTCGTGCAGTTATAATTCTCTCTTGTTCTCTTTTCCGTGATATTATCCGAGCTGTGGTGACTAATTTCAGACACGAACCTCAAATGAAAAGACACTTCGGAATTTGTTGCCTGTTCGAGGGCGTAGTTATTATGCTACATTATGTTACAATACTGTAGCATAATAATAACTACGCCCCCTAAAAATATGACGCAACAAATTCCGAAGTGACTTTTCATTCTGGCAGAATTTTGGTTCGAACTGTCCTTTCATTCGAGGTTCGTGTCTGGGACGAAGTCTCCACAGCTCATGTCAACGAAAGATACGAATAATATCAGGGATAAAAGGGAATTATAACTGCAAGAATTATTTCTCTTGTTCCAGTGGTCGAAGAATTTGCTAGAAGTTTCTGGCTATCAGAAACTTCTGCTATATAAGGACAGATGGCGATCAAAAAAGACACAGTAGTTTTTAAACTGTGGCGAAGAGATTGGAAAAGTGATAATGGGCGAAGTTGTAATTTGGTGATAAATTGAAAGTGTGGAGTAAACAAGAAAAAGTAATTAGTTTGGATTTGTGAATTAAGTAATTGAAAGGAGATAAAGTGATTTGAGAGGAAAGAGACCTTGTAAGAAAAGAATTTGCGAAGAATAGTATAGTGTGAACTTGAAATTGTTCTATAGACTAGAAAATAGAGAAATAAATTTCACAGAATATCGATTTATCTACTCGAGCCGTAGCCTGCATATTACATTGGTGTCAGAAGTGGGATAAAACTTATTCTGTGAATAACTATTTCCGTGGTGTGAAATTGCACAAGAAAAAAAAAAAAAAAAAAAAACGATTTCTGCGTTGAGTTAATTAGTTGCGCAAAATGGGTCGCAAATTGGGAAAACTAACTATAATTCAACTAAAGGCAGAACTCAGTAAGCGGAACCTCGACACAACTGGGGGAAAAGATGCCCTGCTGATTCGTCTGGAAGAAGCAGTAACGCAGGAAGGTGAAAATCCGCACGACGTAGAGTTTGACGTGGAAGAGGAACCACCAAGTACAGCAGCCGACCCGGGTATAACGAGTCTGCTCCTGCAACTTAAGTTAGTCATGGACGAACAAAAGAAAGCAATAGAAGACCAAAGGAATTCTATAGAACTTAAGTTGGACGAACAAAAGAATTCTCTAGAACTTAAGCTGGATGAACAAAAGAAAGCAATGGACGAACAAAAGAAAGCAATGGACGAACAAAAGAATTCTCTAGAACTTAAGCTGGATGAACAAAAGAATTCTCTAGATGCTCTGGAAAGTAAACTTGATGAGCAAAACAAGAACTTGGAATCCAAATTCGAAGTGATCGAAGAGAAAATCGAGAAGGTCGAGACGCAACTCGGAAAAGTCGAAACTAGATTCGATGAAAATTTTGAGAAACATGAAACTCAGTTCGGGAAAATAGAGACTCAGTTTGAAAAAGTGGATACGCAATTCGAGATAGTAGGGAAGCAAGTCGAAAATATTGCTAAGGAGCTCAGCAATGTGAAGAGACAGAAAGCACGGGAATATTCCACTGACGGTCTGAGAAGAAAGGAGATGCAGCCTCCTATCTTCGATGGTCAAACATCATGGCCAATTTATAAAAGGCAACTCGAAGCGGCCGCAATGACCAATAGCTGGGACGATGAAGAGAAGTCCATTGCACTCACACTTGCACTGAGGGGTCCAGCTGCGGAGCTCTTGCAGACCATCCCTTAAGATAAACAGCAGAACTACGATTCTCTGGTTCAGGCTATCGAGATGCGGTTTGGGGATGAACACATGCAGCAGGTGTACAGGGTTCAGCTGCGTAGTCGAGTCCAGAAAAGGGGGGAAACGCTCCAACAGTTGCAGGCGGATATAGAGCGACTAGCCCATCTTTCATACCCTAAAGCCGGTGAGGAGCTTATCAACGAAATGGCGGTGGAAGCTTTTATTCAGGCCATAGAGGACAGACAACTGCAAATGGCTGTAAGGATGGCTGAAAAGCGAACACTCCCCGAGGCATTGGCATTCGCTTTGTCAATGAAGGCTGCGGACCAAGCATACCAGGGAATACACCGTGTCAGGGAAATGTCCGTCGTGGAATGCTCATGCCAGAGAACAGCCGTCAAAGCTCGCGGAAGTCAAATCCGTTGCTGGAATTGCAACCAAACCGGACACCTACAACGGCAGTGCAGAAGTGCACCTAGACGAGGAAATTGTCCACATTGCGGAAGTAGGAGAAGCAGAGAGGAAGCATCCTGTCGGTCAGACTTCCCAAAACCAGCAGTCGGGAGATGCGTAAGGACCAACTTCGCGGGGCAGAAGTTGGTTACTGGAATCGAGGCCCCCAGGACCACCATTTAAGTTTCGCAAACCAAACGGGGTAACAAGAGCCTGACAGTGGAGGCACTAATCAACGAGAAGAAGTGCGTAGCCACCATCGACACAGGTGCCACTGCCTCCATTGTAAGAAGAGATATCGTCAAAAGCTCCTGGCTGCACAACACCAACAGCTACTGCCTGAAGACTGCAACAGGGGAAATGGCGAAGGTATTTGGAGAAGTTCGTCTTACGATTACTCTGGCAGGACTGACGTTCTCCCATGCGTTTCTGGTGGCAGATATATGCGACGAGTGCATCATCGGAGTAGACTTCATGAAAGCAAATGAAGTAATCTTGGACATCGGGATGCAAGTACTGAGGTATCGAAATGTGGAGATTCCGATGGTGTACGGAAACTAGAATGCCATAACTCTCAGGACAGTCATCAGCAAAGACGAAGTTTTGTCGCCGTCTTCAGAGACAATCATTTGGACGAAGCTGGAAGGTGATCTTGGGAGCCACCGATTCTACATAGTAGAACCAGACCCAGAGAAGAATTCTCAAGACTACATCGTGGGAAAGACGTTAGTCGAACCAAAGAACACCATGGTTCCAGTGATGTTTTGAACGCAAGACCACACACTGTCAAACTAAGGCGAGGGGATGTGACTGGAAAATGCACGCCGATTACCGCCGTCGCAACAATATCTGAACGTGATGCTCCAAAACCTCTCCCATCACCTTGGACAGCGGAAACGAGAGAGACGATTCTCCAGTCCAGTGAGCTGAATCAGGAGCAGCGAACTATGGCAGAGAATCTTATCAATGAGTACGCTGATGTATTTGCCTCACAGGACGGAGAATACGGCCGAACACACCTGGTACAACATCGAATAGACACTGGTGATACTAGACCAATTCGTCAGCCTGCTAGGCGCCTTCCATTGGCAAAGCAGACAGAAGTTGCAGAGATGGTGTCGGCAATGGAGAAAGAAGGTGTGATTGAAAGTTCCAAAAGTCCGTGGGCATCACCGGTTGTACTGGTTAAGAAGAAAGATGGCAGCACGCGGTTCTGCGTGGACTATCGGCAGCTCAATTACGTCACCAAGAAAGACAGCTATCCTCTGCCACGGATTGACGACACGCTAGACACACTATCAGGAGCCCGATGGTTTTCCACTCTCGACTTGAAGAGTGGCTACTGGCAGGTACAGATCCATCCAGAAGACCGGGAGAAAACCGCCTTCACCGCAGGAAATGGGCTATGGCAATTCACGGTAATGCCATTCGGGCTGTGCAATGCTCCGGCGACTTTCGAGCGATTGATGGAATGTGTCCTGCAAGGGTTAACATGGAAAACCTGTTTGGTATACTTGGATGATGTCATCGTCGTAGGAAAAACGTTTGCGCAACACCGAGACAATCTAAGGGATGTGTTTCAAAGGCTTCGAAGTGCCCACTTGAAGCTCAACCCCAAGAAGTGCGCCCTGTTTAGAGCGGAAGTCAAGTACCTGGGACACATAATTTCAGCGAAAGGAGTGAGAACCGATCCGGTGAAGGTCGAAGCGGTGAAAAACTGGCCAGTCCCCAAAGACAAACACCAACTAAGGAGCTTCCTGGGCTTAGCCACCTACTACAGACGGTTCGTGAAGGATTTTGCCGGGATCGCAAAGAACCTGCACCAGTTGACGGAAAAGGGAAAACAATTCAAATGGTCAATTGAGTGCGAGAAGAGCTTCAAGGCACTTAAACAACGGCTATGCGATGCCCCGATACTGGCTTACCCCACTCCCGGGGAAACGTTCGTTGTGGATGCAGATGCTAGTAATGTCGGGGTAGGAGCCGTACTCTCCCAGGTGCATGACGGCCAAGAGAAGGTGGTTGCGTACTTCAGCAAGGTGCTCTCTAAGCCAGAAAGGAACTACTGCGTGACAAGGCGGGAACTTCTAGCTTTGATCTTGGCTACGAAGCATTTTCACAAATACCTCTACGGGAGGAAGTTCGTTCTTCGCACAGACCATGCAGCCTTAAAATGGCTATTACAGTTCAAGAGTCCTGAGGGTCAGGTCGCAAGATGGATCGAAAGGCTGCAAATCTACGACTACGAAATACAGCATCGTAAAGGAAAACTCCACTCTAATGCGGATGCACTGTCCCGGAGACCATGCAGAACGGATTGTAAACATTGTGCGCGTCAGGAAGAACGGGAGCTGGTTTCCATCCAAAGAATGAGAGCCGAACCTATCGCCGGCTGGAGCGTAGATGAGATCCGGAACGCTCAGAAGGAAGACCCGGATATCGAGCCGATTCTGGCCTGGAAGGAGAACATGGAGAAACCGGATCATCAGGACATCTCTCACAGAAGCCCGACCTTAAAGGCATATTTTGCCAAGCCATGTCCAAGAAGGTGTTCTGAGAAGAAAATGGGAATCCTCCGACGGAAAGTCGTTTGTAATGCAGCTTGTCGTACCGCGGACGAGGGTCAAGGAGGTGTTACAGGAAATGCATGGCGGGGCGACCGGAGGCCACTTGGGAGTGAATAAGACGCTAGAAAAGGTACGAGAACGTTTTTATTGGTTAAAAGCGAAGGAAGATATCGAAGACTGGTGCAGAAAATGCGACGTGTGTGCAGCTAGCAAGGGTCCGAGAATCAAAACTCGAGGTAAGATGCACCAATACAACGTGGGAGCACCTTTCGAACGAATCGCCATTGACATCGCAGGGCCCTTTCCGGAAATCGACAATGGTAATCGGTATATCCTCGTAGTGATGGACTACTTCAGTAAGTGGCCGGAAGCGTTTCCGATCCCTAACCAGGAAGCCAGAACCGTGGCGGAGCAGATCGTCTACAATTGGGTTAGCAGATTCGGTGTGCCCTTGGAATTACATTCTGACCAAGGGCGGAACTTCGAGTCAAGAATCTTCCAAGAGATGTGTCAACTACTCGGAATCAAAAAGACAAGGACAACCCCGCTTCATCCACAGTCGGACGGTATGGTGGAGCGTTTCAATAGGACTTTGGACGAACATCTCTCGAAGGTCGTAAGTGACTACCAACGGGATTGGGACCGGCAGATTCCCTTGTTTTTGATGGCCTATAGAAGTGCCGTGCATAGCACTACTCGACATACGCCGTTCGAAATCTTATTTGGTGGAATAGCTCGTTTACCCAGTGAGGTGAAATTTGGATCTCCTACCAATGAGCCCAGAAATGAAGAAGAGTACGTGGCGGACCTTAGGGAAAGGCTTAGGGACATACACCAAAGGACCAGAAGCCAGTTAAGATGACGAGCGACCGTATGAAGACCAGGTATGATGCCAAGGCAACAACGTCAGGATTCCAGGAAGGAGATCTGGTGTAGCTGTATAATCCCCATCGCCAAAAGGGGAAATCACCTAAATTACAGCGGAACTGGGAAGGTCCCTACAGAATAGTAACCCGCATCAACGATGTTGTCTACCGCATCCAGCGAGGACCGAGGGCCAAAATGAAAGTGGTTCATGTGGACCGACTGAGTCGATACAATGGCCGAAATGAGGATGCACTTGTTCGGGACGAACACGTCTAAGAGGGGGGCAGTGTAGCATAATAATAACTACGCCCCCTAAAAATATGACGCAACAAATTCCGAAGTGACTTTTCATTCTGGCAGAATTTTGGCTCGAACTGTCCTTTCATTCGATGTTCGTGTCTGGGACGAAGTCTCCACAGCTCATGTCAACGAAAGATACGAATAATATCAGGGATAAAAGGGAATTATAACTGCAAGAATTATTTCTCTTGTTCCAGTGGTCGAAGAATTTGCTAGAAGTTTCTGGCTATCAGAAACTTCTGCTATATAAGGACAGATGGCGATCAAAAAAGACACAGTAGTTTTTAAACTGTGGCGAAGAGATTGGAAAAGTGATAATGGGCGAAGTTGTAATTTGGTGATAAATTGAAAGTGGAGAGTAAACAAGAAAAAGTAATTAGTTTGGATTTGTGAATTAAGTAATTGAAAGGAGATAAAGTGATTTGAGAGGAAAGAGACCTTGTAAGAAAAGAATTTGCGAAGAATAGTATAGTGTGAACTTGAATTGTTCTATAGACTAGAAAATAAAGAAATAAATTTCACAGAATATCGGTTTATCTACTCGAGCCGTAGCCTGCATATTACAATACGTTAATTCGGGTTGTTTATTTTATTTTCCTTTTTCTTTCTATCATCAGAAGTGGGATAAAAGTGCCCTGTAAATTGTTGTTATTCTGTTGTGATTAAACGAAATCTATTTCATTCGGTTTGCACGCACGTCGCGTCGTGCTGTCGTGTTTGTGCGTGCCAGTTCATGCCCATAGACATCGGGTATTCTGCCTGCCCTGCGAGTGTGTGTGAATAGAGCAGTTCAAGATACTCGTAGTTGGTCGAACAACGGGACGGCGGCTCAGTGACTGGGTTAGTGATTATGAGCAAAAGAAATATTTCTTTGAAAAAGAAGAGGAGGGAGGCGACAATGAGTTAAATATGTATATATTCATGTGGAATGCTGGGTTGCACTGTCCATGCGTACGAGCATGTAAACAACATTACGAGTGGACTGATTTGCGCGCTTCATTGATCCATTCGTTTTCCAGTGGTGCAGACATCGTTGATCAGCTGCGAAGGGTTGCGAATTCCGAAAGCAACGAGTTTGTCTCCTACAGCGACTTTTTAATGGAGAAGGTTTCCCAAATAAATTGTTTACCTTTTGATATTCCTGAAGACTAGATTATAATAATTGTCATATGGTGTGTTTCTGAAATTAGCTTGTGAAATTCCTTAGCATTTGTCATGTCAACTTCAGTGCAAAGTCTAATTGACCATTTGTTATCCATCCGAGAGGATCCTCGTCGGCAGTACGACCCTCCAACAAGGAAGGGTAAGACTATGGTCCACGCGGACTACCTCAGTCGCAACGTACCACAGAAAGAATGCCACCATTTAAATAGTTTATCCGAGACATAGCCGCATATTGAACAAACGCAAGACTCCACCACTTTGGAACTTATAAACAGAATCAGAGAAGGTGATACAGAAAAAAGGGCACAAGGGTATGCTATTTGTGGTGGACTACTCTATCGAAAGTTGCAAACAGTAGAGAGGCTATTTGTACCGCAACGGTGTCGACTAACTTTAATGAGACGATTTCATGAAAGAACACTTTTCGATGCCGTCCATGACACAAAGCGTAAGGAAGTTTGTCGAATCCTGTCTGATCTGTCTTGTAGCAAAGAGGCCCTCTGGAAAGAAACAAAGTGAACTTCACCCAATCGAAAAGAGGCCTATACCATTTCATACGGTCCATGTGGATTTCATGGGTCCGTTTCAGTCCAAAAATCTAGAAGAAATTTGGTATATTTTCATTATTGTGGACGCTTTCACCAAATTTGTGGTTTGTTTTTTTCAAGTAAGACCTTGCAGGCGTCCGAAACGGTCGAACACTTCCGTAATTAAGTAGTGTTATTTGGTGCGCCTTATAAAATCGTGAGTGATAGAGGGTCGAACTTCACAAGCAACGAAAGAAAGATATGTGGATAGAGTTGCAAATCTTTTACGAACCAATTTGGATATAAACCAGGAATGGACAACGTCCGTAAGTTGGGTGCAGTTGGTTCTAAATACAACTATCAAAACTACAGGAATGCATAATGTAGCATAATAACTACGCTCCAAAAGTATGCAACACATTCCGAAGTGTCTTTTCATTCGAGGTTCGTGTACGGATTATATCTAAGACGACGTCGTGGAATTAAGAGAGAATTATAACCGCAAGAAAATTATAACCACAAGAGATTATTGGCTGCAGCTGTCATCTTGGAATTATTACATCAGAATTTTCGCGTTCCAGTGGTCGAAGAATTTGCTAGAAGTTTCTGGCTATCAGAAATGCGACTATATAAGGACAGATGGCGATCGAGGCAAGGCAGTTGGTTTTCGAACCGCACGAAGAGATTGGAAAAGTGATAATCGGCGTAGTTGTAATTTTGTGATAAATTGAAAGTTAAGAGTTAACAAGAAGAAGTAACAAGATAAAGTGATTTGAGAAGAAAGAGACCTTGTAAGGAAAGAATTTGCGAAGAAAAGTATAGTGTGAACTTGAATTGTTCTATAGACTAGAAAATAAAGAAATAATCTCACAGAATAAAGTTTTATCTACTCGAGCCGTAGCTCGCATATTACAGTACTAACAGGTGTGACTGGGCGTACTCCTGAGATCGCAGTACTTCTGACGGGACTTTGTATCGAACCGGAATAGGAAGACCCAGATGCAATCCATGTATTAGCTAATGAGAGGATTCGGGAAAACGCTCTACGCGTGAAAGTGAGATTTGACAGGAACAAATCCAAACCAAAACCATTGGAGATCGGCGATAAGGTGGTGTAGCGCAGTAACCAGATTCGGAAGTCTAAATTGGATGTTCATTATCAAGGGCCGTACGAAGTTATCGGTGTTCTCTCAAACGATAGGTATAAGCTCAAGAAAGACAATTCTAATGTGATTATCGTTGCTACTAGAGAAGTAATTCGCCTAATAAGCGGAGAAGAAGAAGCAGAGGGTTCTCCAGCGGAGATCTAAAAAGGTGGGTTCTAGGTAAGATTAAATTATAATTTATAATGAGTGTGTGAGGTGATGCAAAGGCTATAGACAAGTTTTGTGGCATGGGGCAAAACCTCTGAGCTATGTTAAAAGGTAAAAGCTTGAAATTATGAACAAGCTTAAGATTGCCTCTGAGTCATAATATTTATAGTTAATGGTGTTTATTAAATGAAAACAAGAGAGTCAATTCACTCTTGGACCCTAGCCTCTGAGTTGAAGAGTTGAATTTCGTAGGCGGAACTCGGGCGTTATAGACAAGCTGAAGATTGCCCCTGAGCTATGCCTCTGGCTTCCGGCCGATGAAAGTTTAGACAAGCTACGTTCCTTGAGTGATTTGTGCTATACTGTGAGTGATTGGGGTGGTTTGGACAATCTTAAAACTGCCTCTCAGCTATTCCGTCTCATTTTATGAGGTCGTGTAACATAACAATAATTAGATTGGTTTAAGCTAAGTGGTTGAAGTAACTAAATTCGGAATGAGAGGCAGCCGACCTTGGAAAAAATTTTATCTCAATGAAATAAATTTAATAAATGGATTAAGTAAAAAGGAAAAATAATGATTGTTAATTCCATCGAGAGCGATGAATATTGCAGGATGGCCGTGTTTTAGTTGATCACACTGTGCTTTAGGCCACACTGTGGAAAGAATATAATTCAGGGAGAAACAGGAGTTAAAGAGAGAAGCAAGAAGAGAGTGTAAAAATACAAATCTGAGTGTGCTCAACAGGTAGTTGCTCTGTGTGAGACGTCGCGAGTAGATGCGCCACAGAATTGTCTTGGTTTTTAAGAATTGTTCTAAGATTAATACGTTAATTCGGGTTGTTTATTTTATTTTCCTTTTCCTTTCTATCATGTATGTTTATGTGACATTTTTGTTGCAAAAATTAAATTCTGTGAAAAGACTGAAAACTATCACTAAACACATAAACAAGATTATGTTATTGTGTAAAATAAATGCAGCTAAGAAAAAAATAAAACATTGGGGAAAATAGTTGAAGAAAAAGTTAGGTTAGGTTGAGGTGCCTGTCAGCTAAAAGCCAACACACTTAGACCAATAATAGGTCCATTGTGATTCCACATGGGTTTTGGGAAACGGTCTCCAGCCTACTCATTGAACAATTTGGAGTTTCGGATGAACTGTAGGAGGTCCCTAAGGTTTATTTTTTTTTTTTTCAGATCATTTAGGTCGTTGAAATAGAAGGCGGAGTTTCTTTCTTTGGGAGAGAGTTGGACAGGTGTTAAGAAGGTGAAGAATAGTCTCCTCCCCGTTCATGCAGCTTCTGTATAAATCATTTGAGACAACGCCAAGCCTTGTTGCATGCTTGCCTATTATACAGTGTCCAATGATGGCACCTATAACAGCGCTGATCTGCAGTCTATTGAGAGAAATCAAATTCTTTGAGCACTTCAGATCTAGCTTAGGCCAAATCTGTCTTATCACTAGTCAAGTTGTACCACTAGTCTACCTAGAATTTGTCCTTTTAAAGCATCCAGCTTTAATTTAAATTTGCATGTAGCGAATGGGTATGCACCCGGTGAACTTTCGTCTGCAAGGATTTGTATTGTTATTCCATATCTGGCAAGTTCGTCAGCCTTACAATTTCCTGGAATGTAACTACGCCCGGCACAAAAATTAAGTGAATATTGAACTGCTCTGCCATCTCTATAAGACGATCGGCAGTCTAGAGCTGTTATAGAATTTATTGAGGATGATTCCAAGGATTTGATTGCTGCTTGGCTGTCTGAAAAGATGCGGATATCAACGGATGCATAAGGAAGAAAATATCAGATAATTGAAGAAAATAAAAAAATTTTGCAAATTCAAAAACGTTTCACCATCTAAAGAAGATCCAATAAATAAAAAGACTGAAAAAGCAAATATTCAGATATAGCAGGATTTAAATAAAAATAAATACCCGACTTCACGGGACTGCCAGCAAATTTAGATATATGTATTAAACAAATAGATTTCCTATTCGAATATAGAGATAAGATAGATGCTTTGTCCAATGGTTTTTAGATTTAAGAAATAGGAGTAAGTTTAAATATAAATTAAATATTAAAACTTCATTTAACATAGATTTCCCAACATCGTTCAGTAGTATTCAAAATGAAACAATGGTTCCAAAATTGTTCATCAATAAACTTCCAAGCCAACCAAAACTAATACTTAAAGCTAGAAATCCTTTAAATTTAAGAGAAGCAAAATATATCCGAATAGATTCAGACCACATTTATAAGAAAATAGAATTCCAAACTAATAGCAACACCTTCCCACAACAAAACCATACACCTTTTAACTTTCAGGAATCCCTATCAATATACTCATTGAGTCTGGAGCAGGAACATCACTTATAAATAAAAGACTATTTCACAGCTCCTTCAAAACTGAAATTGAAAAGCCCATTATGCTAAAGTCAATATGTTCCAACATTTCGGTTAATTCGAAATAACAATTCCACTTTTTAGGGAATTTAATAGACCATTGACAAAAATTTAAATGCTCGAAGTAGAGTTAAAGGGTGATTTTGATGAAATTATAGGATGTAATTTATTAAGAAAATTACAGGCGAAATTAGACCTCAGCACCTGTAAAATTGTTACTAAAGATTGTAAATTGCCTTTAATATTTAATAATACACATATCACAAAAGAAATAAACGATTTAATAAAAATATACAATAGGCATTCATTTTAAGAAGCCAGACCTTAATGATGCGATAAGTAAACTTAAACTTGATAACACAAATAAGGAAGAAATGGAATCAGTCAAGAAAATTATTTTAAAATTTAAAGATGTTTTCTCTCAAGAATGCGATAATCTTACGTCAGTTGTCAGGTATAATCATAGAATGCCAACTATATTTTTATTATTTTTTTATTTTCCAGAACATGAAGCTCATAAAAGCGAAGCAGAAAAACAAATTTCGGAAATGCTACGTTCTGACATTAGTGCCAATTCAAACAGTCCATACAATGCTCCAATATGGGTTGTTCCAAATGGCATACTGTAGTGAATTACAGAAAACTAAATGACGTAACGACTGATGATAGGTTCCCGATTCCTAACATGGAAGTTATATTTTCCAAGTAGTCAGAAAGATCAATGCAAAACAGCTTTTTCAGCTGCGAATGGATATTACGAGTTTACTCGAATGTCATTCGGTCTAAAAAAATATACCTGCACCCTTTCAAAGGATGATGAACGAAGTCGTTCAGGAGTATTTAAATAAGATTTGTATTGTGTATTTGGACGATGTCCTTATTTTTCCACATTCATTCAAAAACATATTGATTCTTTGACAAAGAGGCACCAAGAATATAATCTGAAAATGCATGTGAATAAATGAGATTTTCTCAAACGCGAAACAAAATATCTCGGACGTATTACATCATAGCAGGACATTAAACTCAACTCTAGCAACATTAAAATCTTAAAGGATATAAAATTTCCAGTAACAGTAAAGCAAATAAAGTCGTTTTTGGGTATTACAGGCTTTTATAGGAAGTTCATTAAGGACTACTCAAAAGTAGCCCTTCGAATAGATCAACGTTTCAAAAAGGGTAAAAAAATATACATCACAAACCTGAAGTATATTGAGTCCTTTTAAAGACGTAAAGAACTCATATGTACTTGCCCAGTTTAAGCTTATCCAAATTTCGAGAAAATATTTACTTTAACGACCGATGCGAGTAACGCAGCTCTGGGAGCAGTCCTCTCGCAAAATAACCACCCAATTGCATTTGATTTAAAGACTTTAAATCGTCATGAGATTGATTATAGCACGGTGGAGAAAGAACTGCTTTCGATAGTATGGGCTACCAAATATTTTAGATCGTATTTGTTTGGTCGAAAATTTAAAATACAAACCGACCATCGTCCATTAGTCTGGCTAAATTCCTTAACCCCTTCAGACCTAACGGTACACATATGTAGCACGAGCTGCATTTATATGACTAAATTGCGAATTTCCCTTATAAATCCTTGTTTTTTCTCCATCAGTAAATTCCACATTGGTGTGGATTTGTCCGACCAATTTTTATCACTTTATGATCCCGACCGAAAATCAGGCAAGTGGTGGAAAAAAGTTTTCCAAAAGCTACTAATGGTAGCTGTGGCTAATGCATGGATTATTTTCAAAGAGTGCTTTGCTAGTTATCATTTGTAACTTGTATAAAAATAAAATATATTTGATATGAATTTTTTAAAAAATAAACACTCTTTGAATCAACATTTAGCTTTGGCTCATTTAGTAACTGGTGGGACTTATTTGTCCCAGTAGTGATTACTGTTGGGATACACCCTGTCCCAGGACATTTTCTCTGCACACGGATGTCCTATCACCAAACTTGCAATTTCTCAAATTATTGATTTCATAACGATAACGAATCAATAACTACTTCATTATTATCTTTAAAAAATAAATCCGGGTTGAAAGGGTTAAAGGAACCAAATTCTACAACGCTGAAGAATTAAATTAAACGAGTTTGATTTTGTTGTAGAGTATATCAAAGGCAAATAAAACTACGTCGGGACATACCAATTACGTACAAAATGACGAAATCAGATCAAATTTAGCAACTACCCACACTGGAAGTGAAAAATTTAAATCACCATATTTATATAACCGAAACACCATTGATAAGTATCAATTGATTTTACAAAAAAACAAAGTAAATGGGTACACAAATAAATTCTTACAAAGAAAAAACGAAAGTCGACTATTTTATTTCGAGAATATGATGAAGAGTGTATTTAAAAATGTTAAAAGAACTTCTTCCAGTGAAAGGAACTGTAGGAGTTTTTTGCGAAGATGAAAATATTTTTATATAATTTCAAAGAACAACCGTGAAATACTTTTCGAATTCAACTAATATGAAAATTCTGAAGTGAATAAAATACCTTGAAAATATAACTTGAAACTATTAGAAATAATTGAAACATTACACGTTATTAAAAATCACAGGGGAATTGAGGAAACTCGCTTCGAACTAAGAGATAAATTTTATTACCATAACTTTAAGTTAGAAACCCACAAATGTATAAGCAACTGCATAATTAGTAATATACATATGTAAATACAACAGATATCCAATTAAACCAACTTTATTGATTTCAGAAACTGCCAGCAAACCTAATGAATCCATTTATATCGATAAATGGTTTTTAAACACAAACAATATGTTTTTAACATGTATCGATAAATTAACATTACCAATAGAAATTCTATAAGTGTAGATATTTTAAAATATCGGTTTTCTTTTTTAGGTAAACCAACGAAAATAGTAGCTGACAATGTATTTAAGTAGCGAAAACATAATATAACACCATCAGTCATGTTTTTTTGCCACGAGATTTTTTTTTTTGTAGTGGTAAATTCCATATTGAACTTCTTTGGTTTCTTTCTTACCGAAACAAGTGGTACATCTTAATTTGTTTAAATAATTTTAATAATCTCTATATATAAAAATCAATTGCCGCACGTTTGAAAGAGCATCACTTGAGAACGGCTCGACCGATTTGGCTGATTTTTTTTGTTGTGTTCGTAATTGTCAAGTTTGTATGAAAGAACATTTTTAGAAAATCCACGGCAAAAGTCAGAAATTTTGCATGCTAGCGTAACCGATACAGTCATTACTTTACTTACTTATGTCCTGTATCCCCTTGTGGGTCCTAGGGCCTCTACAACGCCTACGCGCCATCGTGTGCGATTTCTGGAAATGTGCCTCAGCTCTCCCCAACTCTTTCCCAGTTGCCGTGCTTCCTTCTCAACTGTTCTGCGCCACGTACTCCTAGGACCGCCGCGTATCCTGCCATCCTGGGTAAGCGGGTTCCATTGCATCGTTTGGTTAGCTATGGACCTGTCACCCTTTCGGAGAGTGTGACCGATCCACTGCCACTTTCGTCGTCGTATGGTTGTGCCTATAGGTTCATGGCCCGTTCTCTGATAAAGCTGTTCGTTAGAGATACGGTTTGGCCAGAATATCCTTAAGATGTAACGTAGACACCTATTGCCAAACGTTTGCAGCTTCCTCGTGATAGTGACGGTCACTCTCCAGGTACCACATCCATATAGCAACACGGATTCAACGTTGGAATGGAACAGTCGTAGCTTGGTGTTTAAGCTAATTGCATTACTTCGCCAAACTATGGATAGCATCCCAAACGCAGATTTTGCTTTACCTATTCGGCTGGCTATATCCAGTTCGGTTCCGCCATCGGTTGAGACAATACTCCCAAGGTATTGGAAACTCTCTACTCTCTCAACCGTTTGTCCAGCAATGCATATATGAGTTGATGAGTTTGGTCCTAGGCTGATCATTTTTGTTTTTGCCGAGTTAATTTTCAGCCCAACGACGTCTGCTTCCCTCTCCACACTTGCTGTCATTTGGTGAAGGTCCATTATTCTGTGAGACGAGGTGTTTGAGTTCGGATGTAAGAGTCCATCGAATTCCTCCATTTCCTGTTGATAAGGCCGCATTCAGCACATCGCTAATCACCAATAAAAACAATATTGGTGAAAGTATGCAGCCTTGCCGAACCCCACTTTGGACTTCGAATTCCTCAGACAGCCTTCCTCTGTGCAAAACGGGACATGTGGACCCATCATATGTAGCTTTGATAATTGCTATTAATTTATCCGGAATGCCTCTCCTGCGCAAGGTACGCCAAATAAATTCCCTATTGACACTATCAAACGCCTTTTCAAAATCGATGAACAACAGGTGAAGTGGTGATCGATATTCAACACATTGCTCGATGATGATCCGCAGGGTGTTGATGTGGTCGATACAGGAGGATCCAGAGCGGAAACCTGCTTGTTCGGCGTCAAGTGTGTCTTCAAGGTGTTCTTTGATTCGCTCCAGGATGATTCTAGCTATTATCTTGGCCACAGCAGGCAGCACGCAGATACCTCTCCAGTTTTCACACTGCATTAGGTTGCCTTTTTTAGGGAGCTTGACAATCATTCCCTTTTTCCACTCATCTGGAAAACTCTCGGCTTCCCATGTTCTCCCGACAAGTGGGAACAGTAGCTCTGCCGATGCTGTTGGCGCAGCTTGAAAAAGCTCCGCGGGTATACCGTCAAGTCCTACCGCCTTATTAGTTTTCAGTGCTTTGATTGCGGTAATTATCTCCTCTTTACTGGGGGTTGTGGTGCGAATTCGGGAACTTCTTTCTACGGACACTTCAGTCTGACTTGGGTGCATATTGCTGGCGAATACTCGGTTTAGAACCGAAGCAAAATGCTCCTTCCATCTCTTCAGTTGATCCTCATCCGATATTAGCAACGAACCGTCTAAGCCTTTCACTGGGTGTTGAGCAGAGCTTCGGCCACCTATAAGCTCTTTAGTGATTCTATAAACGGTTCTGCTGTCGCACCTCGCTGCTGCTTCTTCTGCTTCCGTAGCCAGCGCATTGATGTAATTGCGCTTGTCACGTCTCACGCTACGCTGTACTTCTCTCATCTTCATGCGACATAGGGACTCAAGCTCGATCCTCCCTGCTGCTGGAGTTGCTGCAATTTGAGCTCTTAGCTGTTTTGGGTCGTTGATCCTTCTCCAGGTATCCTCGGAAAGCCACGCCCTATAGTTTCCCTGTGATCGACCGACAATCCTTTCAGCACCTGATGTGAAAACAGTTTTCACAGCGCACCAATGGTCTTGGATGGTGGCGGGCAGGGAGCTGCTGATTGTTTCCACTCCACGTGAGAGATGGTCCCTTAATTCTTGGTGCACTGTGGGAACTCTCAGTCGGTCTACATTGAACCTAGGTATTCTTGTGTCGTTAGATCTACGAACGGCAGCAGTGCGTAGTCGGAGAGTAGCTATCATAAGATGGTGATCTCGTACCAACCCCATGTCGGCACCTCGCCTGTTTCGGACGTCTAGGAGACTACTTCTAAAACGGCGACTGATGGCAAAATGGTCAATTTGGTTGGAGGTTGCTTGCCTGTCAGTTGACACCCAACTGATTTTATGGCAGGCTTTGTGCTCAAACATGGTGCCACCTATGACAAGACGATTTGCGTTGCAAAAGTCAACAAATCTTTCGCCGTTGTCATTCCGATTGCTAAGTCCGTGCCGTCCCATAACCTGTTTGAGCCCTTCGTTGTCGCAGCCTACCTTGGCATTCAGGTCCCCCATCACAATGACAATGTCGCCGTTGGGTGTTGCATTATGAACAGCTCCCAACTGGTTGTAGAAGTTCTCCTTTTCTTCCTCAGACGAACCATCGGTGGGGGCGTAACACTGTATGATGGTGACGCGACGTACTCTCGTCCGGAATCTGGCCGTTAAAATCGTATCACCGTGCGGTTGCCAGGTAATTAGGCCTCTGCGTGCTGTTGGCATTAGCAGCAGTCCAACTCCATATCCATGGGGGTTTCCGGTTGGTCTTCCGGAGTAGAGTAATACAGTATTACGCGTTGGGGATTGGTACTCACCCGCATCTAACCATCTTATCTCGCTTACTCCCAATATGTCCAGCCTATATCGCATGAACTCCAATCGCATGCTCCAATTGAATGAATCTGGCGTTCTGAGGTCCTTCACTCTGAGAGTCAAGGAGCGTCTTCACATTCCAGAAACCAATCTTAGTCCGGGTACGATAGCCAAAGGTCGTCAACGTATTATCAGTCCTTATCCGAGGCATTGTGTCGGTTTCCATAGCTATTGTAGTTTCGGTAACGCGGGTTGCTGGCCAGGTTACCTAGCCTAGGCATAAGACCCTAGACAATCTCGCACTTGCAATTTTGGCCTATATGTATAAGAATTTATACATGCAGTTGCCCGGGGACCACCACGAGGAGGTAAAGCAAGCACTACATTACGAACTTGATTGTTGCGCTACTGGTCCAATCCATGTTTTGGACAGTCAGTAGTTTCCCGATCAATCGCCATGCAGATACAGTCATTGACACCCATAAGAATTTTTTTCCTCTAAATCGCCGTAAAAAATTATTGACGGGAGTACTTTGAAAACTCTTGGGATCTCAAAATATATTATAATATTATGTTCATTTATTTTTTATATAAATTAAGGAAAATTGACAAAATAAAGTTTAATCACAATATTTCAAAGGGCTTATAAAATTGTATATTAATTGACACCCATGTACAATTGTTGACACCACGTAAAAGTACAATGGTTGACATTTATACACACAATGTAATGATATAGTTATTGACATATCTTCAAAAGTTTTACACGACAGGAAAAAAAGAAAAAAATTAATTAGCGACCTTGATTCGATTATCTAAGAGCAAATATACATTTTGAATGCAGCGCTATAAACATTTTTGTTATATTTCGAGTTTATTAAAGTGATATTCATTTAGGTTAAAAATTATGTTGAGTTTAACTTTTTTTTTTATAATTTGCACGTATTAAAGGGGATATGAATACCCTTATACTAATTTTTAGAACACGTACGTTTTATGGAAAGGGGAAGAGACAGAGAGAAAGACAGAGTGGTGTGGTTTGAAACTCAGGTGGTATTAAGTTTCTGTAAACTCCAAGGGTGGCTGTCCAGATAACTGGGGAGTATTTTGTTTGTTTTTCGCTACCATTGTCGTTGCTTATGATTCACAGTATTTTTTTCCGTCCTCCTGAGGTCATCATCACGATCAAGTTGCACTTTAGCCATATGTCCACCCTACTGCCAGTTTTATGCCTACACAGTAGAGTTGACTTAGCTTTCGCAAGTGATCGACTTTTTATTTATTTCGTGCGAAATAAATAGATGATTCTTGACTTCAGGATTCGAACCGTGAATCGACAGCGTGACAAGCGATGATGTTACCACTGCACCACGGCCACCCTCAACTTAACTTAAAATCACATTCGTTTGCATAGGTTTTAAGCATAAAAAAACATCTTGAACAGTTACAATGCTGTCTTGGATAAGATCAGAATCGGGCTTTAATTTAAGAAACATTTGATATAGCACTTTCCTTTCATTCGAACAATATGAGACGATTTCCATTCCCTTAAAAGCGTTTTCAAATTCTTTGATTTTTTGTGTACCGACGAGTTCCAAAAAAGTAGCAAAAAAAATTGTTTTGCATTCGTTACATTTTGCTGTGGAGAAGATTTTGCAAGGCACCTGGTATAGTTGATCGCATTCATATTCCAATTAAATATCCCACATGCTCTAAAACCATTTTGGATTATTTCGGGTGAAATGCATGAAAGAACCACTTCGTCAAGCAATGGAGCGAACTTTTGTGTTGTTAGAGACTCACACTCAGACGCCACTCAGCAACTTTTCTGTTCCAACCATTTTTTAACGGCTTGAATGCCGCAAAATCCCCTGGCTGCAATATTCTCGTGGCATTTGGGTATAATGCAATTAATATGATTCCTAGCTGAACACATAGTTTGCTGACAGGTAAGGTTTGATGTGTGTTATGATCATCAACAAAAAATATGACTGGGAATTTAATTCCAATACTGACCAGATGTGGATGAAGGACTTTGGAGATATATTCATAGAATACTTCTACGGTCATCCAACCATTGCCCCCATCCCTTAGGTAATGATTTTCGAATATCCTCTGGTATTCTCTTGTATAGATATATGACCATGGGTGAAACCAAACTGCTCAGGGCTGAGAATGAGAACATGACTGTTAGGTTAGATTTCGCCAGTCCTCTATCAATCTCGTATATATTACGAGCACCTTTTGCTGCCAACACGTTTTTGGTTTTAGGACACACAAAAAAAAAATGGTTGGTTTCATCACCGTTAAAAATCCTGCTACCGTCTTCTAATGTCCCGCCAATCCTTCTTCTTATATCCGGATATCCCACTGTTGCGCTTGCCGATGTAACCGGGTCTGGTGTTCTTAGTGAAATGGAAGGGTGTCGACTTAAAAACGCCTTAAACCAACCATTCCCCGACATGATTTCTGGCCCAAATGGATGGTCCCGTTTGTCTCCATCGAGAAACTCTTTAACGGCATGGAGCACATCCTCTTTTCTTTTAGGAAGGTTATCCATTCTTCCAAGGCTTCTTCTTCGATGGCAGTTAAAACTGTCCTACGACCTGGTCTTGTTTTAACAAATTTTTCGCTTAATCGAGATATAAGCGTTGTTCGAAGGACCCCATAAAATTTGACCGCTGTCTTTTTAGACATAGCTTGCGTCCTGATACTTTCAAGAGCTTTTTGGAGGTCATTTTCACGGTATTTGTGGCTGCATTTAGGCATTTTTCCAGCTAAATATTTATTTACAGAAAACAACTATAATTAACACCCTACAACAGCATAATTATAGACACGGGTCAACTTTTGTATTCCCATAGAAGGTAATTATTGCCACCATGATGTCAATACATGGCAACCTATTTATTTAATTAAATATCAGTAAAAAAAAAAATTAAACATAAAAGACCATAGGTGAAAGCATGATCTTTTGCAAGAAATGAAAAATTTGACCATGATTGTATAAATTAAATCATATAAAGTCACTTACTTGTTTCAGTTTCTTAACGAATTGTTCTTGTTTCTGCGCACGATTTAAGAGCCACGAACCACTGGTGTTAACTCGCTGAAATTTTGCACTACACTGACAGTCGCTCACAGCGCAATAACGCACGAGTGTGGAGAGAAAAAAAGAATAAACGATTTAAGAAAGCCGCTACTGGAATTGCTCCGCATTTAACCAGTGAGACATTGTGTCCAGTGAGACATTGTGTTTGAAGAGGGTGCCAATAATTATATCGAAATTTTGCTGTGCCAATAATTGTATACGTTACGCTATTTTTGTATGAAAATCTCAATAAAAACAATATAACGTTCAGTTTGTCACATGTTTTCATAATAAAAAAAAATTTGACATTCAATTTGACAGTTCTGCTCAAATCTTTTCATAACAACAACAAATTCCGCATTGAATATTAAAAGCGATATTTGTGTTATCGATGGTGATCATATCTTTGGTGCATTCAAAACCGTAAAATTCATCAATTTGGTGTGTTGCAAAGATTAAGTTCGTGTTAATTTGGTGTATTACAAACATTCAACGTTTTTAACGTCCAGCGTTACTACTGCACAATACTCTTTTGTGCCGTAGAGCCATCTTTCTCCTTCGATGGCACCTTTGGCGATATCGACTACCGCTCTTATGGCATCAACAGTAGATCGTGCTCTTCTGAAGCCAAATTGGTGATCTGAGAGGGCTACTTTCTCTTCTGCTAGAGTGAGTAATCTATTATAGATTATCTTCTCGAGGAGTTTTCCCATGGTGTCTAATAGGCATATTGGGCGATAGGATGATGGTTCTCCTGGGGGCTTCTTTCCTTTTGGCAGTAGGACCAAATGCTGCGTTTTCCATTTTTCGGGAAAGGTTCCTTCTCCAAGGCACTTCTGCATTGTTGTTATGAAGAGGTCTGGTCTTTTTGTTACAACTGCCTTTACTGCCTTATTCGGGATGCCGTCGGGTCCCGGCGCCTTGTTGTCACCTATCTTGCTATATGTCATTAGCAGCTCCTCGTGAGTAATTAAAGGAATATCTTCTGGTTTGACTTCTCGTATAATATTGCACATAGCAGGAGGCCTTTGAGGGAAGAGGTGCTCTACTATGGATCTCAGCATTATCGGACATGTTATTTGAGGAATCCTATAGCCCTTTAATTTCCTCATCACCATTCTGTATGCCGAGCCCAATGAGTTAATGACGGCTTCTTGACAGAGACGTTTAAAGCATGCAAGGTATGTATCAACACAAGCCCCTCCAACCGAGCCTACTATGTAAATAATACCACAATTTTTTGGATGTGGCCAACCCGATCGTAAGTTATGAGATATTGAACCGACGGGTGGCCGTGGTGTAGTGGTAACATCATCGCTTGTCACGCTGTTGATTCACGGTTCGAATCCTGATGTCAAGAATCATCTATTTATTTAGCATAAAATAAATAAAAAGTCGATCACTTGCGAAAGCTAAGACAACTCTACTGTGAAGGTATAACACTGGCAGTAGGGTAGTCATATGACCAAAATGCAACTTGATCGTGATGATGACATCAGGAGGATGGAAAGAAATACAGTAAATCATAAGCAACGACAATGGTAGCGAAAAACAAAATAAAATACTCCCCAGTTATCTGGATAGCCATCCTTGGAGTTTACAGAAACTTAATACCACCTGAGTTTCAAACCACACCACTCTGTCTTTCTCTCTGTCTCTTCCTTTCCACAAAAAAAAAAAACGCACGTGTTCTAAAAATTAGTATAAGGGTATTCATATCCCCTTTAACACGTGCAAATTATAAAAAAAAAAATCCAGTTTTGCTTTCCTTAATGGCTCTATTTAAGCTACGTCTCGCCAGTCTAAGGGTGTCCAGGCATTGTTGGAAATCCGCCCTCCTTCTTGATCGTTGGACTTTGCGCCGGGCTTGTTTTGCCCGAAGTTCGCCTATTTCCTCGTTCCACTAGTAACACGGTGATGCCTTCCTGGTGTTTGCTCTCCTAGGCATTGGTGCGCCGCACGCAGTGGTGATGGCGCCTGTGAAGTGGTGCGCGAGGGTCTCCGCTGTTCCGCTTGGAGTTTGATCACCGTTCAACATCTCTTCGAATGGATCCTTATCGAAAGACCTGTCATTCCATTTTGGGTCAGTAAGTTTTGGGAGCTGGAATGGTTTTTTCCCTTTTATTTCCAGTATTATCACCTGATGGTCGCTCTGTGAATATTCCTCGCTGACCCTCCACTTTATGTTTTTCAGGATGGAGTTGCTCGCAAAGGTGATGTCAATGATGGAGCCTACTCCAGCCTTACGGGAAGTATTTGCCCGGCCTTATTAGCAATGCCTATCGCTAGGGGAGCGAATGTTTCCAATAAGACCTGTCCTCTGGTGTTGGTGAGCCTTCTGCCCCATTCTGTGGCCCATGTTAGTTGATATTCGCTGGTCGTCAAGTTGGGTCTTGCATAGCAGCTATAGAAATGGATTCCATTTATTTTCGCACGCACGAAGCCTTCTGTTTGGTCGCTTGTTTCTTGTTTCTTGCCACCTGTTTTGCTTTATCACAGATCCAGTTATTGTTTTGTTCGGGATATTTATAGGGCTCGCTGATCATTACAACGTGGGCTCTTTCGTCCTTGGCCGTTTGTGCCAGGATGTCCTGGGCTATTCTACAGTGATTGAGATTTATCTGTAGTATCTTCATGGTATTTTGCTTGTGATAGCTCTCCTGAAGTCCGGGCATCTGCTGCTACCTGCAGGGGTGGCTTTTCTTGCAGAACATGCAGGATGGGTGCTTATCGCAATTTTTCGCTATGTGGCCCCCTTCACCACATCTCCTACATAGCGTGTGTGGCTAGATGACTATACTCTAGGCACTTGAAGCACGTTTTCAGCAGTGTCTTTTCACGGATTCGGCAGACTACCCACCCGATCTTAATTACACCGACTTCTAACAGTTTTCTTACGTCTTCTACTGGAAGACTGATGTTTGCTGTTTAAGATATCTGCCGGTAAAACGTTTACTCCAAACTGGGTTCTAATTGCATCGATTATGTCAACCATTGTAGTGACCTCATCGATGTATTTGACCTCTAGGGTAGTGCGGTGCGTGAGTGTTCTTACAGTGTTCAGCTAAGGCTTCGCTGATTACGCCTTTAAACTCGGTGGTCTTTATTCCCGTCTCCTTGAGTTGTAGTAGGAGGTCTCCCTTCCATGTCCTGCTTCCAGTTTTGGGCCTGCCTTTACTTTGCGTAGTATATCCCCGTAAGAAAGTGTTCCCGTAGCTTTGCTGACAATAGCGTCAGGTTTCGTTCTTATGACCCCTTGCTTCTTCTTTTTGGCGTCCTTCTTCCTGCTGGCATGTAACCATTCGCCTTCTCCTGTCGCTTGCTTTTTGTTTGTGGTTGCACTTGTTCGCTGAGCTCTTGCTGGGCTCTCAACGCCAATTGCCACAACTTTCTCCTTGGTGTTTGCCAGAGATGGATGTTTCAGCTTCCGCTTTTTCTCCTTACTCGCTGTAGCATCATTTGGTGAATTTTCTCCTTCTGCTTTGGCTCCGGAGGTTCGGTGTCTGCAACGTGCCTTCTCTTGGGCTCTATTGTTGACTTTAGCTAGGGTGAAGTTGGCGAGGAGTTGTTCTGACGAATAACCTCCTTCGCTTTCTCATCCTGGAGTTGAATCGCCAAAAGCTCATAGAGAGCCCTGATGCTTTCAATGGCATCTCGCATCGCTTGGTGAATCCGGACGCCTTTTGCCGTCTTCCAGCATTTCCACCAGCCCTCTATTCTGTTCCCCTGGCTTGTAAAAATCAGATTTCTGGTTGGTTGGTTCGACCATCGCCCTTCCTACTGCGGGTGACTCGCGTCGTTCCGTGCATCTTTGTGGTGCTGCTACTTGGCCAACTGGTGACCTCAGCATCCTTGAACCCCCTTGAAGGGGTTCTCCTCGTTCTCCTCAATTTTTCCTCCTGTGTTTTTATTTGGTTTGTTTGTAGTAATTTCGGTTGTGTCCCCACTCGAAGCCGCTATCAATGCTCGAATGTGTAGTCACCCAAGGATCCCATGGTTATCTATGCAAGCAGTGAGGCCATGCGAGGGTTGGCATAAGCCCTTATGGGGTCTTATGTCAGAGCCAGATCGGTGCTAAAGAGGAATGTTACATCTGTACCTACACCACCAACTTAACGATGACGAAACATTGAACGTACTTTGAGTCCTGCCATGGTTTTAACGGGACGGGGGCGCTTGTAGCATTAGCCTGAAAGCCATTTCAACCAGATTTTACTCCAGCTTACTCAGGTAACAGAATACTACAGACGTCAGCCCTCATAGCTGTCATTCCAGTTCGCTTTCCAGTATGCCATAATTAAGGCCTTACTGGGCTCGGTCTTAATGTTTTACGGTACTGATGACGAAGTCATCATATTTAAGTTATTTAGTTATAGTAGTACGTACTATAATATATTGTAGAATACATATAAGTACACCCATCTTTCCGAGGTAAGAAGCTGCGCCTTTCGCGTTGTGGCGGGTACGTCCGGATCTCTTCATTCTCTCCTTACTGTATCCCTCGTAGCCACCTTATGAGGGGTGGGGAGCACCTATATTGAAGACGGTGCCTATTCGTCTTGTCGCAGAAAGTTCATAGGGGTTCCTTTGACCTTTTCAGCCAAGCCCTCCTTCTCTGCCGCCCTTGGTCGGGGACTGCTTATTTGGGTATTCGCAGTTAGCCTGCATTCTACAGGCCGTTCACTATCCGCCACCTGTGACCCCCACAGTTGCCTGAGCTTAGCCCCACCAGCCCGTCCGACTGATGGGCCGCTTTACGTACGCAAACGCATGTACGAAAAAATATGAGAGACACACGCCCATCAACACGGAACAAGGGCATTTCTTAGCAAGCAGGCGAGAGGTAAACATCAACACGGGAATAATGCTGAAGTTTAATTCTCTGAAAGTAAAGGAATTAAATCGACTGTTAAGGAACCAAAATTTATCAGTTGATGAAAATAAAGCCCAAAAAATTGCAAAATTGATGGAAGCTTATGAGTCAGACGAGGTGGAAGCTGAAGAGTTTGATGCAGGCGAAGAAGTTCCTGATTTCCAACGGCAGATAGACGATTTACGTGAAATTGTGGCAAATTTAGCTAGAACTGTGAGCACAATGGCTGCGAATTCTCAACGAAGTGAACAGGTGAATGCACAACGTGCAGGTGCAAGCAACGGCGCGGTTCATAATGAGAACGGAGCAGCAAGGACCCCAACAGTAGATCAACAGTACTCAGCACCATCCAACTACGAGGATCATAAGGAATACGGGGAAGCAGAAGCTCCAACGACAGGTCAGCGACATTCAGAAGCGACTAATAAAGGTGTTCATCAGGGGGAAACTATGACGGCATTACCAGGAACGCAAGTCCCGATGTCGGCAAGGCAAACGACACCACTACAGAGTGTATACGACAACAGCGTAGTACAATGGCGACAATCGAATGGAATTCAAGACATGGTCGGAGTACTTCCAGAATTCAACCCACTTAAAGGTGTTTTAACCTCAAGGCAATCGATAAGGTGGACCAGAAGCGGCGATTGTATTCATGGAGCAGTGTTATTAGCAGTGCAGCACAAGCTCAGAGGTGTTGCCAAGGAGTGGGCCGATGTACAGCCAGTATTTCAAACATGGGTACAATTCGCAAAGGCACTAACTACGGACTTTCCCAGTTTTGTCTATGAGGCTGAAGTGCAAGTGAAGATAGATGGCGAAACACAGGCGCAGAACGAACGAGACGTTGAGAGAATACTACTATTCGATGCTCAACATTGGACGACGAGGTGAGTTAGACGAATCTTTTATCATTTCGTACATTATCATTGGCATTAGTGATATTTCCCTCACACGCACGTTATTTGCATTAAATCTCGACACCTGCAACGACCTGCTACAATCGTTGGAGAATTTATCGACGTCACCAAACAGCATGTCGGAGGTGAAATCAGCAGGGGAAGCTCAGGATCGAACACATAACGAACACAGGGGGTTGAAATGTTTCAACTGTAACGAGTTTGGCCACATAGTTGCAAAATGTCCAAAACCCCAACGAAAAGTTCGCTGTCAACAATGTTCTAAACTGGACCATGAAGCGAAAAACTGCCATGTGCCCATGCAGCCGAATGTATCCAAAATTGAATTCACGTCGCCATCGGAAAGCCGGTAAATCCAGTGATGAGGGTTCAACTGGAGCAACAGCAGTAGTCAGCTTTTGCAGACACGGGCAGTGACCTCTCTTTCATCGAGAAATCTGTGGTTCCAGAAGTTAAACGCTACCCAGAAAGGAAACGGTTAGTTGGTTTCAGAGGATCTGAAGCAGAAGTAATGGAGAAAATTATAACAGCCATCAAAACGGACAAACGCAAATACTATTGGGACGCGATATGCCCTGCAGGGATGCGCAATGTATGGTGGTCGAATCGGGTGTGCTGCAACTGCATTCAATTGATGACAGCAATTTCAGTGTGGGCAACGAGATTCAAACTGATGAGCAGCGGCAGGTGCGTAAGTTATTGGCAGAATTTAATAGCATTTTTTAGAAGATTTGAGTGGATTGGGTAGAGGTAACACAACCAAGATGAACATCGAAGTCAACACCAAAAAGCCGATAATTGGAAAACGTTATCAAGTTCCATTCTCGCAACGTGCTAAGCTTTCTGAGATACTACAGAATTTACAAGAAAACGAAATTATAAGCCCAAGTACATCATCCCATGCAGCGTCGGTACTTTTGGTAAAAAAGGGAAAGCAGGATGTGCGTGGACTACAGGGCTCTGAACGCTGCGACCGTCAAAAAGCAGTACTTAATGCTAATTGTTGAAGAATAGCTATCCCGTTTGGCTGAAAACACCTACTTCACGACCCTGGACATGACCTCAGGATATTATCAGATCCCTCTGAATGATGAATCCAAGTAGTTTACCGCATTCTTGACGCACGAGGAATTGTTTCAGCATAATGTTATGCAATTTGGATTAGTCAGTACACCAATGGTATTTCAAGAAATGATTGTCAACGTTATAAAGGGGCTGAAAAGTTGACAACGAATAATCAATTACGTAGATGAGGTGATCATAGCCACGAAAACAGTCGAGGAAGGCATCAACGCATTGCGAGAGTTCCTAGGAGCAGTAAAGATAGCTGGATTGACATTGCGTCCGTCAAAATGTGTCTTTTTATCGACCACCGTTCAGTTCCTGGGTCACGTAATCGATGGTCACGTAACCGATGACCGGAACCTGAAAGAACAAAATGCATTGAGAACTTACCTACACCACCGACAGCAACGGGGGTAAGACAATTCCTAGGAATAACTGGGTTTTTCCGTAAGTTTGTGAGTCAGTATAGTTTATCGCAAAACCGTTAACAGTATTACTGAAGAAGCAAGCTAAATTCACATGGGAACCACAGCAAGAGGAGGCATTCATCAAATTGAAGAAATCAATTACCACACGACCAATTCTGACATTGTTCTATGTCAACAAACCACATGAAGTACATACCGATGCCAGCACAGTAGGACTTTCCGGTGTGATGTTCCAGAGTGAGGAAGATGAGCTAAAGCCAGTCTTCTATTACAGCCGACGTTGTAGTGACGCAGAAGGACGTTATGCTAGCCATGAGTTGGAAGTGCTAGCCATCGTGGAGTCATTACAAAGGTTTCAAACATATCTGTTGTGCAGCAACTTTAATGTAGTCACAGATTGCAATGCTAAAGCCACAACAAAAGCAATCATACCTCTGCCACCGCAAATAGCCAGATGGTGGCTCAAGCTTCAGGAATTTGATTTCCAATGTATTCATAGACCTGGGTGCAAGATGTCGCACGTAGACAGCATGAGCCGAGTTCCTGTTCTTCCACCTGAACAAATAGACACTGTTGCCGAGAATATACTCAAAATTTATAGCAGTAAAGAGGATTGGGTAACGATGATGCAGATGCAGGATAAAAGTTTCAGGAGATAGTTAAGGCTCTGACTGGTCAAGAAGTTCCTAATGCCGAGCAGGTGAGGCAAGAGTATTTAATGCATGCAGGTCGACTGTTTCGCAAGGTGGATGGGTAAAAGAGATTGGTGGTGCCAAAAGCAATAAGGTGGAGAGTGACCAGGTCGTGTCATGACGATGCTGGACACTTTGGCGTAGAAAAGACATTAAGACGACTTATAAAGGACTTTTGGTTTGTTCGCATGAGGAGACACGTGAAGTCTTATATAGAGCCTTGCCCAGAATGCTGTTTAAACAAGGTGAACGGGGGGAAGACAGAGGGAGAGGTGCACGTCAGTGAGGTGCTGCCAATTCCATTCCGAAATCTTCATGTGGATCACATGGGTCCCTTCCAGCGGAGCAAAGATAGTAACAACTATATTCTGGTAGTGGTGTGTGCTTTCAGAAAATACTTCGTATTGAAAGCTCTACGAAACACCAAAGCAAAACCGGTCGTCAACGCTTTAGTCGATCTCATGTCTATATATGATCAGCCACTACGAATCACGACGGATAGGGGAACAGCATTTACCTCGAAGGTGTTCGAAATTTTTACTAAAGAATATGCAATATAGCACGTGAAGGTAGCGGTGAAAAGCCCAAGAGCCAACGGATAAGCAGAACGAATTAATAAAGCAGTACTTACATCACTCAAATGTTCAGTCCAGGACGATAAGGATTGGGATGCTGCTCTGCCTACTCTGCAATGGAGTTTGAATTTTCAAACCAACGCTACTACGAAATTTAGCCCAGATCAATTGGTATTCAACGCACGAGATGTGACAACGAATCGAATTATATATATGAGGAGTCCATTGACACGGATTATCGGAAGAAGAGCTAATAAAATTAGGGTATTTGGCTCCAGTTGAAGCAGATATCACCATCATCCGAGAAGTGCGGAAGGATGAAAAGAGCAAAACGCGGATAAAAAACTGTCACATCTACTATGGTGACTGCTACAAGAAGTAGAAGCAGCCTTTATTTGGATGCGGATGTATTGTCAGGAAGATTTAGGCAATAAGCCTTGAGCTTGTGAGCATGTAAGCGAATACCTGATGGCAATCCGTATTACTTTTATGAGGTCCTCGAAGAATTAAAGACCAATTTTCACATCAGGTCGGTCAACTGAGCAACAGTGGTATTTCCCAATGAACCACATACGTTTTCATACTGAACCATTAATAAATTAAATTCATTTATATGTAAATAATAAATAAATTTCAACATAGAGCATATTCTTATTTTTATTATTTGTTTATTTACTTTTGAAATTAAATTTAATCTTCTTTATTAAAAGCGAAATGAAATAAGAATATTTCTTTCCTTAAAGAAAAACATAATTATTTGCCTTATTTAAGAAACACATATCACAAAAACAAGCAAATTCCTACCAATATTACCTACCACGGGCATAAATGACATAAAATATTCTCCAGAGCTGAAGTGATCTCAGAGCACTGACTCGAACCCTTTCTGTCTGATCGATTCTATTACAATGACATTTCAGCTTTTAAATTTCCTCAAATGTCTGCTCGCTTCCGCACAAATTACGAGTATTGTATATAATTTGCCAAGAATTTCTCCTAAATTCTATCTTTCCGTGGTCTACAGAGACACTAGGAGCACTCAAACACCTCAGTAATAGAAAAATAGCGTCAGTACTAGTGGAGATTTGCTTGCCCGTCATTAACAGGTTTATCCACTAGTTTATTTTAATTTCAAGAATGTGGAAAATAATATACAAGAATTTAGAGGACTGTTTGTTGGCTCCAAAGTTGATGTAGTTTGCGTTTCGGAAACATGGTTTGACCCCACTATATCAGATAACTTGTACTCAATAGCAGGGTATAAAATCTTCCATGATGATAGGCAAAATAGAATTGGTGGTGGAGTTGCCATCTACGTACGTATGGAATTGCCTGTCAAGATAATTGCAACCTCTCCTCCTTGCAGCCCCATTGAATATTGTTCCACACAGCTCATGAATGTGGGTCGGAAATACCTACTTGGTGTCGTATATCTACCTTTCAGTTACATGGATCTTTCGCAGCTGTATTCCTTCCTAGAAAACAATTCATCCTCTTTTTGGAAAACCATTGTGGCGATTTAAATTGCAATATATTGGATCGCGCAAACTCGTCTTTTCTAACTGAGATGCTAAAAACTCTAAACCTTGATCTTTTAAATTCATCTACTCCGACACATTTCACTAGCGCAAGCAGCACCCTCCTTGACTTATTTTTTGCCGGTGATGCTCGGAATGTCTTTTACAGCCAAGTTTCTGCTCCCGCCTTTTCTAAGTATGACCTACTATTTGCCTCTTTCGACTTCGTGTGTTGTAAAGAACTATCAAAATACTCCTATCGAGACTTTAAAAGTGTACAACCGAACATCCTGGAGCGAGACCTACAGTGTGTTAACTGGCTGCCAATTTTCTCCGAAACATCTCCTGACGCACAAGTTGATTACCTGCAAGGTTTGGTTAACCAATTGTTTGATTTTCATGTTCCCCTAAGAACCAAGCTTGCAAAATACAACAGCAATCCGCAATTCTTAGACTCAAAAACCAACGTGACGGCGCATATAGGAAATGGAAATTTTCTCGGCTCCCAGAATTTTTCCAATCTTTCAAAATTCTAAGAAACCTTGTGTGTTCGAAGATCAAACAAGGCAAGCGAAATTTTTTTAGCGAGCACCTTAATTATAAACTTCCAAATAAAACATTGTGGAAAAACCTTCGTCAACAAGGTATAGGTGGTAAAACGAATACTACGCTTGATAACGTCGATCCAAACCAGCTGAATCAAGATTTTGTTAATATACAATCGATATCAAATACTAGCACATCTTCTCTAATTGAATCTAGCGGCTCTTTTGAATTTACCAGAGTTGAGCAAACCGATGTTGTTAGAGCTATCCTCAGTATTAAGTCGAAAGCTGTTGGTATTGGCGGGTTCCACCCTCATTTCATAAAAATGATTTTACCGTACATCGTTCCTGCAATAACACACATCTTTAATATTATCATAGCCACATCCACATTTCCGAAGTCTTGGAAAGCTGCAAAGATCATTCCAGTCCTAAAAAAGAAAGCAACCAGCAATGCACCTGCAGAATATCGACCCATCGCAATCCTCCCATATTTGTCTAAGGTTTTGGAAAAGTCTGTTCACTTTCAACTGTCTGCCTATCTTCGACAAAACAAACTGCTCTGTTCGAATCAATCTGGTTTTAGACAGCATTATAGCTGCACTTCAGCATTACTAAAGGTAACAGATTACATACGGACAGCGATTGATAAAGACTATTTCACTTTTCTGACATTACTAGACTTTTCCAAGGCATTCGACACAATTGACCATGGGCTCCTTGTAAAAAAACTGAGAACGTCGTTTGCTTTCTCCTCATCTGCGGCAAATTTCATTCTGTCCTACCTCACGGGTCGCAAACAAGCAGTTTTCGTAAATGATATCCAATCCGAGTTCCTTGCAACTTCAGCGGGTGTTCCCCAAGGCTCCATTTAGGGCCCATTGCTTTTTACAATATTTATCAATGATCTTCCAAATACTGTTCACATCTCATCGTTACGTATGTATGCGGATGATGTTCAACTGTACATAAGTAGCGAGCTCGGTCTCGTCGAAGATACTGCACTAAAACACAATGAAGATCTTACTAAAAGTCTTACTTGGTCTGAAGAGAATTCATTACGATTAAATCCTGGTAAACCCAAATGCCTTGTCATAAGTAGAACTGATCTTGATACCTCCTGCTTACCCACCATATATCTTGGGAATACGGAAATTGAATTCGTCCATAAAGCTAAAAATCTAGGTGTCTGGTTTAGCACAACATTGTGTTGGGATAACCACATTCGGACCTCAATCGGTAAAATTTATGGCTGTCTCAGGAATCTTACACGCTCGCGGAGCTACACACGAATAAATACTAAGTTAATGTTAGCAAGATCGCTGCTTGTACTACTAATATCGTACAGCTGTGAAATCTTTTGCTGTAATAGTGCGCTCATACAACGGAAGCTACAAGTTGCATTTAACAACATTACTCGCTATGTTTTTGGGTTAAAGCGTTTCGACCATGTTTCTGCTCACTCTAATAAGATTCTTGGTTGTTCATTACACAAGTATCTTGACTATTGTACAATCAAGTTTCTTCACAAAATCATAATAACTAAACAGCCTCTTTATTTGTACGAAAAACTTAATTTTTCTTATTCAAACCGCTCCTTGAGTCTGATTTCGCCGCGTGTTACATACCAGGTCTCGGAACGCTAATTTTTTGTTCATGCCATTCGCCTCTGGAATGCACTCCCTCTAAGCGTGAGAAGGCTCTACAACGCAAACAATTTTGGTGATACTCTTTTTCGACACCTTGCAGGCACATAGATACAGAAAATACCCTCTAGGTTAACTAATTATCATTTTCCTTTGATTTTAACTTTTCTTTTTTACTTCTTACTTTATGTAATATCAATTTTAATCATACTAAACTTCATACTAAATTTTAAACAAAAATATAACCTTAATTCTAAGTAAATTTAAATATTTGAAATACGTAATGAAATATGTCAACATTTATTGCTTAAAGATAATCAAAGTCTATTATAAGCGTTGTTGGATATAATCAATAAATATGAAATAAATATGAAATATATGAAGAGGAAAACAAAATATTTGACTCAAAAAAATGGGAGATTGCAACAAAAAAAATATATGTAATATCTTTGAAGGGACCTACAGTTTTATGCGGTTTCCTAACGGCAAAATATAAAATAACCCAAGTAATATTCCTTGGTTCACTATGAACAACCGCTCTTCGGTTCACTGTTTAACCAGCAGTTGTAATATAAATAAATAGAATAAAAATTCTCAAAAAAACAAGAGATTATCGTAAGTAAAATCGCGTAAAATTGTATTACTGCTTCACTGTCCAACAAAGCACGTGTTCACACCACAAAACTGATATAAATAAATAATAAATCAATGCAATAAAAGATACATAGATTAATGTGTACATAGTATGTAGTAGTATTTGATTTATTTTCAATTTGTGTTGGAATAGAAATAAACAGACTATTTCTTATTTTTGAATGCAGTTACTTGTTCTTAGAAAAATAATTTCTCTCATATAATGTATATTATCGGAGCTCACTTGCTGAGTATAGGCTAGTCTTAGAATATTGTGCGTTCTAATCCCGGATATTTTTTTGAAAGTATTTCCTCCCGGAGTACTCAGACTCAATTTTCTGTGTCTATTGTAATACCAGGCAGAACTCCTTTTGGTGTAGTGGTTGGAGAAACTTAGATTTTATTCGTTGCTCTTTTAAGTTCGGGTAACTGTGGTTGCTGTTCCTCGTACCGGCTTGAACCTGCACAGTTCTGGTCACAAGCGAACCACTCTACCCACTACACCGTGGTCACCCGGTCCCGGATATAGTCATCGGTGTAAACTAGGCCGATGATAAGCTTATAGATCTAACAAAGAGGAAGTGAAAGCAAAATAACTTTTAAAATACTATTATAAGCAAAATAGCTTTTAAAATACTATTATAAGCCGTAGATCAAACTTTAAAATTTTTGGCTTTTAAGACCCCCTTTTAAAAAGTTAAGTATTGCTCAGGGAAAATTAAATACATTAAACCATCATTAGCACGAGAAATTAACTTAGGCAAGAAGTAATTAATGCTTCGTAGAATTAGGCAATTACCCCCTTTAATAGCAAAATACATATATCATGTGAATGTGCCGAAGTAGGTATGTATTTTATGTCAAAATAGGAATCATAAATTGCTGAGGTTAATTTCATTAATTACAACCCTTTATAGAAAAACTAAGTTGGCAGATCCACTATGTATGAAATTCTTCCATGGCTTTTGACAGCGCACTAATAAATTGGACCTTCTGCCGTTCATGAATATTTAGTTTCACTTTGTTACTGCAGCATTTTGATTCTCTGGAATTTCGTTCATTAATTAATTAACGAAAATGAAAGGCAACCATTCAATATCGTATTCTAACGAGAACGACTGTAGTGTTTTGGGTCCATCGATATGTGATAGTTATGTACACTGCAGGCCAAAAGTTTGAGGCCTATCCAAACAACTTACTTCATTTATACATTCATACAATTTTATGAATTATATTAGGTTTTTTACCTGAACAATACACAACACATTCAGATAATAAAAGTCGGATTTTACACCCACGTTTTTGAACAGTGGGCGTTTTGTTTGCAAATGTGGGAAAAGCAGCTTCTGTGGTTTATTGAGAAGTGTTTAGGTTTTTGATAATTATTAAATTTTATGACTTTTGGTTGTTGATTCAGCACTTGTTTATGACTCCTTATACCAAAAGGGTTCTCCAATCCCAACATTTGTCGACCTGGATTGCAAGGGTCGTACATAAAAGCTAGACTTTGAAGCCATAAGAATTTATGGGAGATTCAGGACTTGAGTACACAACTCGTTCAAAATGGGAAAAGTTGCGGAAACCATAATCGAGAAACTATCTGCAATCATCACAATTCTTAAAAAAAGCAAATCGCAACGGGAAGTTGCAACGCAGTTGAAGGTATCAAGGAGCTGCGTTCAACTTACCATTGAACGACACGCACAAGCCGGAAGTCTTGAGGATAAGCCATGGTCAGGAAGGCCTAGAGCTACAAATAAACACGAAGTAGATGAAATACGGAACAAATCACTGTCCTTGAAAACGGTCTAACGAAAATTAAGACATGCTGGAATATTTGGGTGTGTTGCTGTTTGGAAAACCCTGCTGCGACCACAAAACAAGTAGAAAGGGTTAGAATGGGCCAAAAACATAAATACTGGATGGAAGACTGTGCGGGGGAACGAAATCAGTCGATCGGAATCCTAAGTCAGTAGAGCGTGTTGCTAAGCAGACTGAGCGGACTCGTTAGCCAGTTGTACAGACTCCTGAGCCGACTGAAAGGACGCTCGAATCAGCAGTGCAGACTCTTGAACCAGTCAGTCAGCCTCCTAAGCCAATTAAACGTATGTTGAAGTCGTCCACTAAAAAGACTGAACGAAAAATAACTTCGAATAAGCCAATGAATCCCAGTTTTCTGACGTATTCTCAGGCTGCAGTCAAAGCAACCAAGCGAAATGACGGGCCATCCTCTGATCCGTTAAAAGAAATTCTGAACTGCTTTTACGCTAAGTTCGAGGAACAATGTGAAACAAATAAACGAATTCTCGAACGTCTCAGTAACGTCGAAAGCTGTATGGCTAACCTTATATCTAAACCTAAGTAGATATGGATTCTTTGCTTAAAATTATAACATGGAATACAAACGGACACTTACAAAAACCTAATGAATTAGCAATTTTTCTTATGAGAGAAAATATCGACAGATGTTTGATCTCCGAAACCCAACTAACAAGGGAATCACAAATAAAGATGAGAGGCTACGCTGGTTATCACGCCTATCATCCTTCTGATAGAGCGCGGGGCGGTTCGTCCTTATTCATTAAAACTAACATCGAACACTCGGTCTATATAAACATAGAGCTGGTAAAACCTTAGTTGTGCGCTGTAAGGGTTAAAAATAAACAATATAGCGTTTATTGTCCGTCGCGATGCTCGCTCGAAAAGTCTTCGTGTGCTCAATGGCCTTGGTTCAAATTTCCTTATTGGCGGAGATATCAACGCGAAGTACACTTTCTGGGGTTCAAGATGTACATCTTCTAAAGGAAAAATTCTCTACGAAGTTGCAAATGAATTCGGTTGTTGTTTCTATTCGACAAGAAAACCCACCTATTGGCCAACCGACTCAGAAAATTTCCGATTTTATCGATTTTTCGTTTAAAAAGGCATTTGCAAGAAATTTATTATAGTCGAAGAAAGTTCAGATCCTCTTCTGACCACCGGTAATTTAATTCCTTTGTGAAGCGTTTATCAAGAAAAAAGGGCCTCCAAGCATAGAACAAACTGGAAGAAAGCATTGCGAAACAAATATCGCCTCAAATGTATCATTTAAAACACCTTGTGAACTGAAGGACGAAGTTGATCGTTTCGTGGAAACAAATCAAAGAGCGGCATGGAGAATCACTTTATCTAGAAGCTATAAAATCAACCGCAACGAAAAGTATCCCAGAGAAATTATTGAACTGGTGAAGGAGAAAAGAAAAGCACGAAAGAAATGGCAAATCACTCGTGCACCGCTGCATAAAAAGATCCTTAACCGACTATGCAATCGCTTTAGAGATAGTATTCGGGAATATAAAAACAATAAGATAGCGGACCTACCTTGAAAATCTTTCCGCTGAAAGAGAATCAAATTATTTACTTTGGAAAGCGCTAAAATTCATCCGGAATTTTGAAACGCAAGCGTCACCAATTCCGAAAAACGATAGAAATTGGGCCAAAAGAGACAAATCTCTACGTTCCGAAACAAAGTCGCCGAGATTATAATAGTCCCGAAACCACGTAAACCTTTGAATAAAAAGAAATCATATTGGCCTATTTTCCTATTGCCGGTTATCTCTAAAATATTCGAAAAACTACTTTCTAAACGACTACAACCCGTAATCGACAAAAGACGTCTTATTCCTGACCATCAGTTTGGATTTCGAATCAAATATTCTACAATCGATCAAGTCCACAAAAACACTGACGTGATTGAGAAAGCTACCGAAGAAAAAAAGATTTGTTGTGGTGTATTTGTTGATGTCTCACGAGCTTTAGATAAGGTTTGGTACGAAGGCTAGGATTATGAATTCCCTCTACTACTGCCAAGGGAACTCTTTCTAATCTTACGATCGTACCTCACCGAAAGACTTTTTCGTGTTAAGCACGGAAATGATTACTCTGAGTTCAAGGAGATTGCGGCCGGAGTTTCACGAGGAAGTGTCCTTGGCCCACTGTGTACTCTACACGTGTGATATCCCGCAGGAAAGAAACTGCGTCGTCGCCACGTTTGCGGATGATACGGCGATATTGACAACCGGCGATATGATTGAAGCAGCAACTGAAAAGCTGCAACATGCTATTAACAAAGTCCACGCTTGGACGAATTCTTGGCGTATTGTGCTGAACGAAAGCAAATCTACTCACGTCAACTTTACATATGAAAATGTTTATAGATTACCTGTATATTTAAACTCGGCTCAAATAGCATACGCGAACGAAGCAAAATATCTAGGAATGACTCTAGATATTAAGCTTAAATGGAAATCGCACGTAAAAAAGAAACGCGACGAGATCGAAAACAAATACCGACAAATGTACTAGCTATTCCGAAAACGTTCGAAGTTGAGCTACGGGGTTGTACCAGGAAAAGCAATAGAAATATCCTACAAACTTTTGAAAATAAAGTTCTTAGAATGATCGTTAGCGCACCGTGGTACGTAAGTAACGAAGATATTCATCGGTATCTGTGTGTGTACTTGACGCGAACAATTCAATTCGTCGTCTGCAAAGGACAAAGCCTTTTTACCTCGCGTCATGAAAACCTTAGGAACTTTCATTGGAATTTAATCTGCCTAATTTTATTACATAATTACCCTTTAATTACATACGAACATCGTTTTCAAAAAATCACGAGTCTCGTAAGCGAAAATAAAACTGCGGGATAAGCGACGGCTTAGTTGTAGTATTAATCTCGGAGAAAGGTGTTTTTTAGTGAGTAGAAAGCTCACACTACTATAAGCACGCGCGGTCGGTCCTTATGGTGTCTTTAAAAAATGTTCACCTGCTCTCGCAAAAAAGACATGAAAGTGGTTCTGTTGTGGTCTGGTGATGTTTCTCTTCACGTAGAGTGGGAGATCTGAATACAAAAAAAAATTGGAAGAAAACGCCGTGATCTCTGGACTAAGATTAATTGGCGAAAGCTGCATATTTCAACTGGACAACGACTCTAAATACACGTCAAGACTTTGTCAGGACTTCCCGGAAATAGAGGGAAGATGAAGAAATCTTACAAATCAACCTTATATCTGCCGCATTCCCAAACAAGAAAATGTCACAAATTTTCGTCATAGCAGGCAGACTATGAACTGGCAAGAAAGTTTTTTGCCTGTTCATAGTAAAGCATTTTGCCTGTTCAAAGAAAGCTCTTCGTCTTTTTCACCAGATTTTCTTTTTATATGCCCACACGTTTTGCTCTTGCCACAGAAAAAAATACCTGTATACATATATGTATGTTTTTTATTTTTATTTTTACCACAGCCACTCAGAAAATGCAACCCTTAAAAATTATTGAAAACAGAATTTAAAAACTTCGTGATAAGGTGAATGAAAGAAAGTGAATAGAATAGAAATATATGTATGTACATATGTACAGAAATACTCTGTAAACCCAAATTCCATATTCTGGAGTTTTGGACTTGATTATCAGAAAATGGATCGTTGATCTAATAATGATCGTATACCTACTTCAACTTCTTCATGTTTAAAAGTGCGTGTCTATACGTACATACATATGTACGGTTGTGGAATTGTTTCAGAAATAATAGAATTAGATACAAAGGAAAAAGAAAATCTAGAAAAAAAAAATCTTTTTCAATTAATTTAAATTATAAATGATGATGATATTTATCACTGCTCTTAGCCTAGTTAGGCGCAGGTGAATAATTATTAGAATTTTTAACTTCATTTATAGATAATTATTGTAATATATTCATTTATTTCTTCAGGAATTTCGTTTTATAATCACCTTTGCCTAAGTAGTTTCCAGGGGTCACGAACAAGGACGTGGCAGGATTTCGACCCCCACCCTCCCACCCTCCCACCCTCCAACTAAATTGTTGTTTAAGCATTCATCATTCTTAAACATTCATCACAGTTAACAATTTTTTTATTTTATTTTTACAATGTCTATTCTTATTATCTTTAATATCTATTACCCATTTACTATTTTTCCAGAGTAAAACCACTATAAAAAAAATGTATAATATCTATTTTATGTTCATAGCATTTATCAGAGTAATTGAACTAGTTTGGAAAGTGTCTATTTGTTGCAGTTATGCACACCTTGACAATGTTTTCTTTCAGTTTAGGTATAAAAGGTATTTCTTTGAAAAATGTCGAAAATATTTGTACATGAAGACTGCACACTTGAAAAAAAATTGTGGATGGCCATAAAAGAACTGTGTTTCCTTTTGAATTTTCGTACTCTTTTAATTTTATTAATATTTCTGTCAGTTCAAAATTTTGATTGTCTTTGGACATTTCTTGAACACAGTTTTCACAGACTTTATTAATTTTTTTAATTAATTTGAAAAGGCAATAACCCGCATAGTATCTGGTAGTGATATCATTGATTTGCGGCACCTTCATTGAAATCGTGTCTTTTTCAGATGTATCAGTAGTGTTCTTAATATTCATATTATTTTCCAAATTTTGAAACTCTTCACTCTCTTGTTGCTCATGAGCAATCGTTATTTGTTCTTCTATGTCACTCTGTAAAATGGCACTCCAATCCACTTTAAGATATTCCGAATCGTCTTCTTCGCAGTTGGAACATTTGGACTTGAATACAAATTTTATTGCCATTACTTTGGCTAGCAAAGGGCCAAATTCATACGCATTTAGATTACTTTTGTTAATATTTCGAGCTTTTATTCTTCCGAATAAATTTTCTAATGGATCTTGATTAAATTTGTTGACATAAACGTAAAATAAGTCATTATGATCCATATATAATGATTCTTGTATGCATATATAATGATTCTTGTATTCTTAAGATGCTTTCAATACTTAAGGCCAAACCTTTAAAACAATACGATCTGGTTCTTACATTTATCGGCTCAATGTTGAGCATATATACTTTCATTACTTGTACAAAGAGTGCACTTCGATCATTCTTTTTAATTGCAGGTGTTCCATTAAGCAAATCAAAAAGAAGAATTATTTTGCTTAAAAATTTAGCCGTTGGTTGTGCAAATTGTGCTATATTTTCTGGAAATTTATTTATTTTTTATTAAGGCCTCAATTCCACATGCTACAG